>PJEM01019266.1:0-16396 GCA_004023845.1 Helogale parvula
GAACTACATGATCCTCTCAATAGAGGCAAAGGAAGCATTTGACAAAATACAGCATGCTTTCTTGATAAAAAAAAAAAAAAAACCTCAAGAAAGTAGGGATAGAAGGATCATACCTCAAGATCATAAAAGTCATTTATGAGGGGCGCCTGGGTGGCTCAGTCGGTTGAGCGACCGACTTCGGCTCAGGTCATGATCTCACGCATGGGTTCAAGCCCCGCATCGAGCTCTGTGCTGGCAGCTCAGAGCCTGGAGCCTGCTTCAGATTCTGTGTCGTCTCCCTCTCTCTCTGACCCTCCCCTGCTCACACTGTTTCTCAAAATAATAAATAAACGTTAAAAAAAAAGTCATTTATGAAAGACTCAACGCTAATATCATGGGGAAAAACTGAAAGCTTTCCCCTTAAGGTCAGGAACAAGACAGAGATGTCCACTCACCACTGTTATTCAACATAGTATTGGAAGTCTTAGCCTCAGCAATCAGACAACAAAGAAATAAAAGGCATGCAAATTGGCCAGGAGGAGGTTAAACTTTCCTTCATTTCTAGTTTCCTTGTCTCTTGGAGCTGACCAGCCTCTTTCCTCAAAAATCCTCTCAATTCCCAGGATAGGGAAGGCATGGTAAAAGTGGGTATTCTAGGCCAGGTTTCCGTCAAGCTATTCCTCTGACTCAGCTTGGCGCATAGGAAAATGGGTCAACTGGGGAAAGGATCAGTGTTGGCTAGGCCAGGAGGGTGAAGCCCTAGAGTCCTTAGATATGAGATGCAGGAATTAGACCTGCTTCCAAAAAACTTTCCCATTAGCAATGCTTGTCCAAGGAAAGACCAGGTCTCAGATGACAGATGCACAGGCACTGTGATGGGCCTCAGGGAGACTTGGTGAACCCAGGAAGGAACCTTCTCGAGCTTTCCCTGATATTTATCATTGTTCTAGGGAATCTGAAGAGCCAACTGCGTCCTACTTTTTCCACTCCTCCCACCCCCAGGCATAGAACCACAAAAAAGAGGCGGGGGAAGGAGAAGCCTGGGAAAGGAGGCACTCTTTACTCTGACCTCCAGTCTGGAACCAAGCTTGACTCCTAGCCTTGAGGCTGATTGTTCAAATGCCTCCAAGGAGACGACTCTGTAAACCTTTCCCTAAAGGGTGACAGTGCAACATCCCACACACACCTTGCCTTGTCCAATCTGCTGATTGCTAAGATTCTCAGAGCTAAAGATAAAAAAATGGGAAATTGGGAGCGGGGAGGCTACTGAGAAGTTATGAAAGGGAAAAAAGATTCTTCCAGATAGAGACAGTGGGTAAAATATTCAGTGGAAAGGTATTCTACCAACTCAGGTATTCCAATTCATTTCAGACACTAACCACTCAGAGTTAGTGTCAGACTCTACAAGTTTAAGGGCACAGTCCCTAAAATGTGTGTCCCCACTTGAGGGGTCCCCAGGCCAATTGCATTTCTGACCAACTGGCTAAAAGCCCAGGGACTTCCCATAACCCCTCAGGTTCAATAATTCCCTAGAATGACTCATAATAGTCAGAAGTGCTATACTTACAATTAGTTTTTTATAAAAGATATGAATCAGGAACAGCCAAATGAAGACACACAGAGCAGTCTGGGAGGGTCTCAAATGCAGAACTTCATGCTCTAACCCCACTAAGATACATAAAGCACATTGCCTTCCTGGCACATCAGTGTGGCAAACAGGAAGTTCTACGAGCTTTGCTGTCCAGAGTTTTGTGGTTTTCCTAATGTTTATTCATTTATTTGGAGAGAGACAGCTCATGTGGGTGAGAATGGGGGAGAGGCAGAGAGAGAGAAAGGAGAGAAAGAATCCCAAGCAGGCTCTGCACCATCCACACATAGCCCAACACAGAGCTTGAACTCACAAACCACAGGATCATGACCTGAGCCAAAATCAAGAGTCAAATGCCCAACTGACTGAGCCACCCAGGCACCTCTGGTGTCCAAAATTTTTACTGAGATTTCATCATGTAGGCATGACTGAATTGTTGGCTGAATTCAATCTCCAGCACACCTGCCCTTCCCAAAGGCTGGGCAGGCTCAAAGCTCCAGCTCTCCAGTGATATGGTTGGTCTTTCTGGTGACCAGCCCCCAGATGATCCTAAGTCATCTCATCTCTTAGCATAAACTCAGGTGTGACAATCCAAGGGGCTCATAAATAACAAAGACACTCCTTTTACTCAGGAAATTCAAAGATTTAAGGTCTCACTTTCAGAAATCAGGAACAAAGAGCAGTCAAAATTCTTTATTACACAACAGAAAGGAAGAAATTTCTGGATGTAAAAAAAAGAAAGCTTCAGGAGGCCATAAACCAGAGATAGCTACAGCCTCACACAGGCTCACACACATCACAGAACCACCGTGAACGCCCTCACCTTCACTCTCACTCTCCCACTCACTCTCAGTCTCACACAGGCTCCACACAAGCAGAAGGACTCTTGCACCCACACATTTGCTGCTTCCAAAGATTCTACCCATCCATCCATCTCTATCCATCTTCCATGGCCTCCTGCACAGCACCACTCCTCTTCTCAGCATACTGATTTCTTGGTCTCCCCTGGAAAGTAAGTAAGCAAATGGTAAGATGAGGGGCAGAGGAGCGATCAGGGAATTTGTAAAGGAGACTGTAAGTTCAGGTCAACACCCAGGTCCGAGTATGTCTGTGAACCGGAGAGTGTACATGTGCCAAATGGGTGTGTCCTAGTGATTATGTGTCCTTGTGTACTGTGGGTTTATGTGCAATCTATACATGGCATGGGTAGTGCAAGTGTGACTGTGTCCCATGTGTGCACCTGTGTGATATAGATGTGCCTGTGTCCCCAGTATTTCTATATGTGTCAGTACCTGGATGGGTCCTGGGGCCTCTGGCTACCCTTCTCTCTAGAGGCTCTATCTCCTTTAGCCTGGGTTTCCAGAGGAAGAAAAGGACAGTGCATGTGGATGGGAAAGAGAGGAACATTAAAGCTATGACCCTGGATACAGGCAACCTGAATTCTAGTCAGGGCTGTGGTCTTCCCACCTTAAAGCCCCTCAGGCCCTAACCCCAGCTCTGATGATGCCGACAACTCTGAGGACTCTGTCTCTTGGTAAACCAATGCCAATTCCCAGGAACATTTTTGGTGTCTTTTTGCTCCTATCTCCTCCTCAACGATGGCTGCAAGGTGCTGTTGTCTTGTGGGTGGAGGGTGAAGAGTAACCAGATTCTACCTCTCCCAATCACTTCCTCCATCACCTGGGCCTCCACTCACCATTTTACTCCCCTTCTCCTTGCCAAGCTCCTCCCCACAAGGAAGCCCCTGAAACAGGTTCCCAGATATGTCCTCAGTTTCTGCCCCTCACACCAGGGCCTACCAGAAAGCTGGGTTTCAGGTACACTGTCTGTGTACCCCAGAACAGCCCTGGGTGACCACATCATCTGGAGATCGCAGAAGAACTCTACAAAGGCAAGCCTGGCTCTCCCTAGCCCTGCCTTCTCCCTCAGAGGCCCTGCCCAAAACATCCATGACCCTGCCTCTCCTTCCCCTAGAACAAGTACCACAGTCATTAACCCATGACAGCCCAAGAGGGAGCCTGTGTCTGGGTAAAGGGATGTGAAGCATTGAGACTCTGAGAAACCAAGGACCAGAAGAGAGGACCAGGCTTCCAGCAACTCTGCACCAGACCTGACTTGGCCGGAACAGGGTCTGCAGTCAATGTGTGAATGAGAATGAGCAGGGATGAGTGTGGCAGGAGCACAGCTTCTCCTCCACACCCAGACTGCAATGTTTCCAACAAAGCCCAATGGGTACCCACAGATCTGTCTACCATCTTGTTTGTGGCCCAAGCCACAACAAGGGGAAGAGAGATATGAGGGAGAAAGAAGGTGGGATGGTGGGGAGAGAGTAGCTGTATCCGTTCTCCACACACTTCAGCCTGAGGGAACTTTCACTTACTTATTTCTGGCCACTCTCTCCCTTACAGTAGAGCCAGAAGGCTCCTTTCCTCCATCCCCAGAACAACTGGGACAGCTATTTCCAACCTCTCACAATGGGTTAATTGCTCTTTCTGGGCTCTATTGCAGCACCCTCTGTTGCCTCCAACCAGTGTGCTGTTTGTCGTAATAATCTGTCTCCTCTACTGCTGTATACCCATTCCTAGCATGATATATTTTCTGAATTGAATGACAGTAGGAACAAAAATTACAGGAAGATAGCCTTCAGCTCAGAGAGGAAAGGCTGTAAACTTCTGGCCATTAACAAGGCCACTCACACAAGTACTCCCGCAGACTGCTCCATCTAGGCTGAGCCCTCTCCTCAGACCTAGTCTTCCTCAAACTCGGGTCATACAAGTGGAATAGGACAGACAAGAAAGGCAAGTGGTAGGGCAGAAGCCAAAGAAAGAGGAGAGAGGATTGGGAAAACAGGTAGCGGTAGCGAGCGTCCCAAAGCTCTTTTCTTGCTGCCTGGTCTCCAGTGAGAGAGCTACAAACTCTAACTCTATCCCCCTAATAGAAAGGTCCTGCGCTCTGCAATAACGCCCGACTCCACCCGCTTAGGATAGACCCTGGCTCCACCTCCACTGTGGCACTTTGACTCCGCCTCCTCCGAAGAAATGCTCCGACTTCGCTCCTTCCGGGTAATAGGCAAGCCCCACCCCTGGTGCGCGACGGAGTCCCTATTACGTAACGGTAGCGGTCTGTTTCCGGGGTGGAGCCAGGGAGGGCGGGAGTTTAGGCTGCGCCGACCCCTCAGCCCCCCTCCAGGTGATCCCCACCCCTGAAATCCTCACCCAGGGCCCCAAATATCCCAGGTCCATTACCGCAAAACCTTTCTCCCTGATCCCCTAAACGTCCCAGACCCCCGAGGTGACCGACCTTTTAATTCCTTATGTCTGGTGCCTCCCAATTCTTCAATCCCCCACCCACCCTGTCCCGATGTGGCAATTGAGGCTTCCCGGGGGTCCTGCCTCAGATTACCTGAGAACAGGTCAGACGGGTCCTGAGAATGACAGAAAGGGGTACATGGGGTTGGGGAATCCTTGATCCAATCATGCTGCTCCCCAGGAGACGTTCGGAGCCCAGGACATGTCGGGATTGAGGAGATACGAGGTGGCGCTGGAGGCGGAGGAGGAGTGAGTGGAGGCGGGTTCTGCGGAGGAGGAACCTTGCCTCTCCGGGGTGGGGGAGGGCGCGAGTTTTCTGCGGGCGGGAGGCGTGGGGCCCCTGAAGGGGCGTGGGCTGCGGAGGGAACCGCCTCTTAAAGGGCGGGGCGGAGCCTTCCAAGAGAGGGGCGAGGCGTTTGAGCCACGGAGTCTGTGGGGTCAGCCCCGCCCCGCCCCGCCCGGCCAGCTCGGCCTTCTCTCCGCAGGATCTACTGGGGTTGCTTCTACTTTTTCCCCTGGCTGCGCATGTGGCGGAGGGACCGGAGGTGAGGGGACTGCGACGCCGCGGAGCCGCCCGGGGCGTACGAGGCTCAACCTCGGGGGACGGATGGGGGGAATCTGGGAGTCCCTTCCTTGTCTCATGCCAGTGTCGGGTTGCCCCGCAGCTCGGCGCATCCACGGGAGCAGAAGCTGGAGCCTCTGCGAGGCCTGATGAGCTGTCTATCAAGCGGCCTGGGCCCTGCCCCCCAGCGTTCGGGTCGCGGCCTCCCTCGCCGCACCCCCGCCGCCACTGCCCAGCCAGCCGGTGCATTAAAGATTTAAACCGAAGCCACCGTGCTGCCCTCCTGACTCTGCCGCCGCTGCCGCCATTCGGGCTGGGAACCCCGCTACACGCCTGCTTTTCCTTACTGACAGGGCCTCCCTTCCTGATTGGGTGCACTTCCATATCCAGACCCCCGTTATTCATAAGGATCCCTCATCAGTATCAGGCCTCCCATTACAGTCTTTTACTGCCCTCCGCCACCTAACCCCTCCTCCCCCACCCCCACCCCTCCCTGTAAGTGGCCTATATGCAGGGAACTAAATAAGTCTTGTCCTGCTCTTCCTCCCAGCCTTATCCCCACACTGATGTGTTCCACTTCCCTCCTAGAAAGGACTTTGCCAGGTGTCTGAAGCATCTTCTTTTTCTGAGAGTGAATCTAAAATATTTTAAACCCAGAGTTGTAGGAAGTAGGCTGTGAGAGGAGGGGAAGAGTCCTAGAGGCTGACTCCTTCAGCCTGCCACAGGGGAGTGACTTGGGAATGTTGGAGATCTTTCTTAAAGTTAATACCCCAACTTTTGGCTCCTCCAGTCGTTTCCCGGGTTTAAAGATACTTAGCATCAGCTTACCTAGCCGTTCTTGCTATGTCTCTAGGAGAACTCAAAGGCCACTGCTCCCTGCCACCCCTTTCTATCTTGTCATCTAGTTGACCTGAGACCCTCTAGTTCCTAAAGTGCTGAGGGTGAAGGACTCCTGGTGGGTCTGCTTTTTTTAGGGGCTGGGTCCAGCACAAGAAAAGGTACCCAGAAGATTAAGTTAAAGAGACAGCCCAGTGTATGGATGCGGGCAAAGCTAACTTTCAGTCTGGGGCCACCCCTGCCACAACAGCTTGTGGATGGGGAGACCACTTGGCCCCATCTTTGAAGAAGCCAAAGGGGGAGAAATGGGTACATACCCAGAAGAATTCATATTTTGCCTTCCCAGGTGTCTGGACTGATTGGTCCAGGAAAGAACACAAAGTATGTGGCAGACAGCCAGCTGATGGAGATCTGTGATAAGGCAATGGCACCTCAAGAGCTGCACCAGAGCTCTGGGGCACAAGTCCAGACTGGAGGGTGGGAGAGAGACCCCAAGGCCTCTGGTACTAGCAGTTTAAGATGAGTGACCTCTGGGTTGTGGCCACCTTCAAGAACACACCCAACCTCTTGAGCCATTTCCTCACAATGTCTACATCAAGAACCCCGTCAAAAGTGGAGTACTTTCTCAAGCCCAGGCCCTACACCTCACCAAGACACTGTCAGAATTCCTGAGTATTCACAAGACAAACTCCAGGAAAAGGCCTTCAAGCCTCACCCTGGACAGAAGAGAGGAGAAACTTGAGTTGTTCAGCATGGGAGGGGGACTAGTTCCTACTCTTGGAACTGATGGTCCCTCCTGATTGTTTCAGCAGCCCTGCAGCAAAAAGATACCCAGGATAGGTTTGAGTCCCTATCCCAAGATAAGGGCTGCCCCACAGAGGATAACTGGCCACAGAGCAGAAGGCTGCACAAGGGACCCCTTCAACAAGCAGATAAAGTCTGGATTACTGGGTTATGACTCAGTCTTATGTTTCAAATACAGAGCAAGACTTGAGAGTTGAAATCCCCAGACCAGGAGTGGGAAATTCTTCAAGGGGCCGGGGGCACTAAACTTAGCAACTTGCCTCCACCGTAGGTAGTTCCCAGTTTCCTGGAAAGCACAAGATGAGGAGGACTTTTGCTTTAGGGGGTGAGGGGAAGACGGGAATTAGGGCTAGGTATGGGATAGGAGAGAAGAGACAGGAAGGAGATGAGAGGTTTGAGCTTTAGCAAGAAGATGGGATGCAGAGAGTATAAGGGTTGAGGCCTGGGTTGGGGCAGGGGTGGCATTACAGGACCTGGCTAGGGAGCAGGGAAAGGCCGGAATTTGAGTAGAACAAAAGAAGGCTCATTGAGCTCTTGAGTCTGATGTTGCCATAAACCAAAGACTTATTCTGGAAACCCCAGGCACCCCTGCTGGCAAGAGGCTGGCATTTCTGGGATAGGACTAAGCAAAAACAAGAAGGTAAGATTTCTTGGGTCTTTTCCCCGTTTAACAGCAACAACCTGGCACCAAAGAACTTTCTTTAACTTCTCTTACTTTCTTACTCCATCCTTCCTCCCTGTCTCATCTCCCTGGGGAAAGCAGCCCCTACCTCATCATCCCCAAGGTACCCCAGTGCCACCAAAAAGGGCCTTGTCCTGGCTTCTCACTCTGGATGTAACTGTTGCAGCCAAGACTCATCCTCACCCAGAAGGGCTTGCTTTAGGGACCCATTCCCATCAATTTCTCCTGATAAGACAGGCAGGCTAGGACAGGAAGTATAGAATGGAAGATGAAGGCAAGTTGGTACTGGCTTGGCCTCTGCTCCCACCCCACCCAAAATTCCCCTTATCAGAATTTGTGTGTGCTCGTATGATTGTGTGACTGGATGATTGTGAAGATACAACTGTGTGTGAGTGGCACTTTGAGGACAGCTGGGGCTATATGATTCTGTCTTTGGTTGTCTGTGAGGTTGACTGAATGATTGAGGTGTGACTATGAATATGACCATGGGTATATGAGTGTGAATGTCCATCACTGGATGCCACCATGGATCCTGCCCTCACTTGGTCACTATGCCATCAACCTTCATATCATGCAGTACCCCTCTCTCCAGCTCTGTCCAGGGCTTAGAAGCCATGGGAAATGGCAGCCCTAGAAGAGGAAGGGGTCTGTGGCAATTAGGACTCAGGAATGTCACAGGATGAGCAATACATCTTCACCTGCCTCTGACTCACCTCGTGCCCCAGGTAAAAGGCACCAAGATAAAAGGTAGGGGAGGAGGAGGAGGAGAGAGAAGTATCTAGGCTGAGCAGCATGAAGGGGCCCTCATCCACAAGCAGCCTCCTTCTGCTATTGCTGCTGCTGAGTCCAGACCCTGGAGCAGGTGAGTGCTTGGGATTCTAGAAGGCCAGGGATTTGGGTAAATGGGATGGCGGGTAGGGGCTCTGGTGGAAGGGTTTTGGGTCAGGAGCCCTCTGAACACATGGCCTCACTGTCCCCTAGCACTGCTACCGTCACCCAGCATTACCTGCTGTACTCAGCTCTACCGCCAGCCACTCTCGAACAAGCTACTGAGGAAGGTCATCCGGGTGGAATTCCAGGAAGCTGATGGGGACTGTCACCTCCAAGCCTTCGTGTGAGCTCTGACCCTGCTCCTCATATTGACCCCTGACTCCGACTTCAGTCCCAACCCAATGCTGATCCCAATCCTAGCCCCAACTGCTAATTCTGATGCTGACTCAGGTTTTCATTTAGCCTTTGCCCTAACCCCTGGTCCCTAATCTCATCTCCAAGCTATGTCTATGGCTTTGCACCTTTCCTTTCCCAGGCTTCACTTGTCTCGACGCAGTGTCTGCATCCACCCACAGAACCGCAGCCTGGCTCGGTGGTTTGAGCGCCAAGGGAGGAGGTTCCAGGGTACTCTGCCTAACCTAAATTTGGAGCTGATAGGGAAAATGGACCAGGACCCCCAGTACCCAAAATAATAAAGCAACACTGGACAAGAGTCTCTGACTGTGGTCTCTAGGTTCTGTGCATTCTCCTGTGAGCCCCGAGTCTGAAGCTGGTTGGCATGTCAATAAGCAGAAGAACCTCCTCATTCTCTTTATTCACATCTTCACAAACCCCTCCAGGGGCAAGGTCAAGAGCCAAGGACCCACACATATTCCCCAGGCATCTACATGCATAAATTTAGGGAACACAAGTTCCCTATTTCACATACACATGGGCACACATTGACACAAACATACTCATCTACACATGTTACTCTGGTAGACCTCCAACTCTGAGATGAAATCAGACATCTGGCCACTTCCAGCTGGCAAGTTGGGAACACAGAGTCTCATAGAAATGGGCTTCAAACAGAACTTCCAGCTGAGACCACTCCCCACACCCCTGCCTCCAAGGGGATCTATCCTGCCTGGGTTTTATCTGTCCATCCACACCAGCAAGACAGAGTTATAGGTGGAATCAGCTGAAGCCCTCCTGGATCATCTATAGGTTTGGGGCTCCTAGAAGAAGAAGCAGGAGGCAAATCAAGGGAGATAATAGGACTGGATCTTGGCCCAAACACCCTGAGAATGAAGGAAGGGACCCAGATTTGAGCCCAACACTCCAAGTGAACAGGGGAGCCCACCCTGAAGATGAGGGAGTGTAACTAGCTCTAGGCCCAGGTACATCAAGAAAAAAGGTAGGGACCCAGCTCTGATCCAAGATACCCCAAGATTCAGGATAGATGTCCAGCTCTAGCTTAACACCCTGAAAATAAGGGGCCCATCTAGGACCCTCAATACCATGTCGGAGAAGGAAGAGACCACTCTTAGCCCAAATACTCAAAAATGAAGGGTCCATTCCTGAGCTCAGACAGAACAATGAGGTGACCCAACTCTGATTTCCAACACTCTTACAATGACTAGAGCAGACACTCAAAATGAGGGCACACATCTCCCAAGTCCAAACCTCCTGGAGGTCCTACTCACCTGGAAGTTTGTCCACTGGAATCACTGGAGCCAAGAACCCAGGCTTTTGGGGTCCATCCTTACCATCTGGTCTCAGTCTCAGCCTGGAGCATAAAAAGGCAGCTGTCTCCCTAACAGTGTGGGGCATCTCTGTCTCCTCCGAAACAGTGTATTAGTAAAGGGTCAGAAGAGAAATCAGTGAAAATAATGAAGTTGGGGGTTGGAGGGAGTAGTGGAGTCATTCCAGAATCAGACAATTTTCAGTGGGAAATCATGAAGGGTGGGAATGGGTTTGGTCTGTGGGTATTAGAGCATCTGTAGGATCAGAATTTGAGAAGCCAATGGCAGTTACTTACCAGAGCCCCAGTGCCAGGGCCCCAGCTGCCAGTCCCAGGAAAGAGAAGATTCCCAAAGATGCTAGCACTGCTACCTGCTCCAGAGGGTCCCTGTGGTCTGAGGGGAAGGGTCACATGCCACCATGAGAAAGAGGCTGCCTAACCAGATCCTTTCTCTCTGGGGCTTTCCTGTCCTCTACGACCTTTGTTCACCTGCCCAAGCTCACCAAGTGGCTGTGGATCTGGCAGGAGGGAGGGCCTGGGGGGAGCAGGGCTGTCTGCCTGAGGCTCCTCCTCCAGCTGCTTGTGTGGCTGGTCCCCAGCTGGTATCTCCTTTGGCAGGGGCCCTGAAGGGAGGCAAGAGAAGAATAGTCCACATGGGGAGCTGGGGCAGGGGGTGGGGTGAGAGCACGCAGAAGACAGGGCTTGCCAGGTGAGGCCAGGGCCTGGCTTGGACACAGGGGTACCCAGAAAGTGGAAGCTGAAAGGGGAGAGCCACCTTCTGGGGACCTCACAGAGGTGGAAGCTGAGGGGCAGGGCTTAAGCAAAGGCAGGGATGCAGGCAATCAAAGCTGAAGCGAAGACTGAAGACCAGCTGACAGACGCTGTGGGACCAGCCCTCTACCCATGCCCTGGGCTCAGGGGCTCCGTCTCTCACCAATGCTTGGAGTTCCCCAGGCCTCGGGGCTCCAGGCACTCCAGGTGCCAGCATCCAGAAAGTCCCGGGCACTGACTCGTACAGCATGGGGCAGCCCAGCCACAGCATCTGTGATCACTTCCTCCAATCCAGCTGGCTCCACCTAGGAATAAAGATAGTTCCTTGGCCCATTATCCAGGTTATAAGTGCCAAGCCTACCTGCACCCCCTGCCTCAGTTAGCAAACAACACCCCTTCCTCCAAGTCCCATCCCTGTCAGACTGCTGGAGCCATCTGGCCACGTGAGGTGGCTAATGTTTGAAAGACAAAAGTATGTAGTGGTTATGTAGACAGGCTGTGCCATTAGACTGGCTAGGTTCAAATCTTTGCTGTGTCACTTATTAGGTAACCTTGGGCCACTCTGTGCCTCAGTTTCTTCATTTGTAAAATAGAGGTGAATATACCTGAACAAGATAATGCATGTAAAATGTGTAGTATGGTGCCTGGCGGGCAGACAGTGCTCAATAAATATTGGTTATTATCTGAGACAGCTGCTCTCCAGACTTGATGCTAGCCAATCTTTAACATCTCCAGAGGTAGGGATTCACTACTATCTTCATCTGGGTATATGAATGTTTGTATGACGTTGTGCCTCTGGGTGAAAGGCACTCCTTTTCCTAGAAAAGTTATTTGTAAAAAGCCACTCCTGTCTTCCCACAGATGGGCTTTTGTTAGAATTACAGCCCCCCAGGGCAGAGGCTAGGCCTGCTGGGCCCTGCTCCAACCCCAGGACTCAGCACAAAGGCTCGACCACGGAGAGCACTCTATAGGGGGAGGTTACAGGACTTTGGTGACCTGCCAGTGTGCCAGAAAGTCATGAAGAATAACCAGGAACATGAAACCAGAGGCAGAACCCACAGCCCTAGATTGGGACATACTCTAGGTCTCACCATGGACCAGGCTGGATGCTGCACTGGACGGTACTGTAGTCGGAACTTGAGCAGAAAGTGGGGCTGGCGGGGCCAGGAGGCTGGGTACATCCAGCTTGCACGCAGGCGTCGGGGGTAGCCAGGTACCGACTCAACTCGAAGCCCCTGAGGTGGGTCAGGGCGCACTGAGGGGGGTAGAGACACAAAGTCAAGACAGGCAACAGGTACTTGTCCCTTCTCCCTACCACCTCCCAAGGGAAGGTAGGTATATGCCTAAAGGAACCTGAGGGAGGCACTTCCAAGGGGAATGGGGAAATCTTAAGCTTGATCATCCATTGGGCTCAGGACTTGTCTGTCATCCCTATTATAAAATGAGCTGAGATGTGGGGACAGGTTTCGAAGTGTTTGTTTAGTGAATTAAAGAGTGATTCTGCTTTCCATCCAAGGAAGAAAATTAATTAGCCTAAATTTCAGCTAGAGCTTTAGTTCCCCCCTCCCACATACAGATCAGTAGGAAAGAGGGTCCAGCAAGGGCTTACACCAGGCAGGGAGGATATGAGACATGGCTGCCTTCAACACGGATATTAGAAGCAAAGAGGCAGCTCCGGGGCTAGGCAGCCAGGAAGGACTTGTGGGCTAGGAAGCCAGGAAGGGGTTAGTGGCAGCAGCCTCTAGAGGCTGAGGTAACCCTGCCACCTGGGCTCTGATCTCATTGGCTTCTTAGTCTCCATGGAGGCTATCTGTATGTTAAAATGGAGTCTATGTCAGGAAGGAAGTATTTGGTCACTCTGGCAGTGGGAGGTTCTGTGTTGGACTATCTGTACTCTGGAGCCCATCTGGGGTCTCTGAGGTGGGGATCTGAGGAAGCAGTAGGAATGAGTACTCACAGATGCTCTGCAAGCTCACATCCAATAGGCGTGTACTGGCCCCTAGGGGGTTCACCTCAGTCACATTTATTCGGTACTGGCTCCAGAACTCTGCCCCATGGACGACACAGCGGGAAGCCCCTGGAGGATCCTGTGGGCATGGCCAGGGCCCTGTGGATGGACTCATCCTGGAAGGGAGGATGTGATCTTGGGCTTGGAAAGGCTCATTGCAGGGCCCAGCTAGAGCCCCCATCCTCTCCCTTCTGTCCTACCTCTGGCCATCAGTTCCTGGTACTGTCTTCTTCCTGGCAAGGAAGGGGGCCATCTGAGGTCAGGAAGAAAAAGAGAATCCTCCTTCTCTCTAAGGCATTCCTCAAGACTTCCCTTACCACCTCCCATACCCATGTTGTGCCTGCACACCCAAAAGTATAGGCACAGGGGCGCTTGGGTGGTTAAGCATCTGACTCTTGATTTCAGCTCAAGTCATGATCTCACAGTCATGAGATCAAGATCTATGTCCAGCTCTGCACTGACAGTGCAGAGACTGCTTTGGATTCTCTCTCTCCCTCTGCCTCTCTCCCACTTGTGTGCACACACACACTCTCTCTCTCTCAAAATAAATAAGCATTTTTAAAAATGTATAGGCACACACACCCAATCATGCACACACCTGTAGGAGGTGAGGTAGCGGGTGGGTAAACCGCTGACCTGACTGGGACTCCAAGTGCAGGAGAAGTTCTCATAGTCAGCTGCTTGGCAGGAAACAACAGGGCGGGCCGGGGGGTCTAGAGGCAGAGGGTACAACTGGAGTCTGAGAAGTCCCCAGGGCCTCCTCGTCCCAGAGGGCTTACTCAAGGCCTGGACTCCCTCCAAGAGCCCCTTGTTTCATCACTGCCACCCAATAGTCTCTCCCCAACTCACAGCCCAGCTGTAGGGTCACAATGCCCCCAAGTGCACCATCGAGGGTCCGGCAGATGTAAGTGCCTTCATCAGTGCTGTCTGCCCGGGCCAAGACCAGTTCATGCCCTAGCCCAGAGTCGGGTCCCTGGAGCAGCCTTGTCTCCCCATCCCGAAACCAGGACACCGGGGCCCTGCGGATGAGATGAGGTGATGATAGAAGGAAGATTTAAAGTGTAAGCCATGCCACAGCTCTCCATTGGCTTCTCACTGTGCTTGCAATAAAAACCAGAGTCCTTTAGCTGGCTTACAAAGCCCCTGGTGATCTCACTCTTGCCTTCCTCTCCTTCTTCAGCTCCTCTCTCTCTCTCCCCTTCCCCCACTGCAAGCCAGTCACACTGGTGTTCTTTCTTTGCAAAGTATTGAGCTTATTCACAACTCAAGGCATTTGCACTAGCTGTTCCCTCCTCCTCTTTCCTGACCTTCAGTAATTAGCTTCAATGTTACCTCCCCAGTGAAGCCTTCCCTGATTACCAATAAAAAGTAACCATCACTTTCTTTTGATTTTCTGCCCTGCAGGTACTAGTACGTGGCAAGATTCTTATTTGCTTATTGTCCATCTCCCCTACTAGAATGTAACCTCTGCAAGGGGAGTCATCTTGCCAGACTCGTGCTCTGCTGGATCCCAGAGCCTAGAATAGACCACGGACTAAACAGGTGCTCAATACATGTTAGTTGAAATTTTCTGTTGAATAAGGATGGTTTGAGGGTTAGGATAGCTAGAGTGTTGAGGATTATAGACACAGGGGGCAAAGGGTGGGAGGGACATGAGGACTGGACAGAGTCAAGAAAGGGTCATGAATATCAGCCCAAGAGGCAGATGGGGCACTTACCCAGAAGTCACTCCAGGGCAACACAGCGTCATGGACCTGCCAGGCTGCCCATACTGGACCCCTGTGGAGGGCACTTCTGAGGAGAGGCTCTTCCTTTCCCTCTCTCCCATCCCAGCCCCCACTCAGTGACGGGTAAGCCCCCTGGGTAAGGGACAGAATTTTAAGCGCTGGGGTAGGGGGTGGTCATTGGGTCAAAGCATCATGTCATAATCTGGAGACAGATGTCAGAAGACAGGGTAGAGGGGGATGTTACCCTGTTGGATGTCAGGGGTTGGGAGCAAAGGTTACAGACTAAGCATGGAAAAAGCACACAGTGAGGGTGGCAAGTCACAAGTTAGAGTTAGAGTCATATAGCAGGATTCTTCTCACCTGAGGGGCCCCAGGCCTGGGGGCAGGGGGAAGAGGCGGACACCAGGGCTATAGCCATGGCCACCAGGACCCTGCTCAGCCCTGAGCAACTGCTGCTCATCTGTGAGGAGAGAGATACAGTTGGCAATCCCCCGTTCCCAGATTGGAGACTAAAGCCTACCTCTTCCTCTTCTAAACTGGGACTTTCTAGGAAGAAAACTAAGGTACCAAATTGGGTAAGGATATCAGAAAACATTAAGGGATCTGATCTAAGGTCCTCCTTTCTGCCAGTGCTGCGTGTGCATGCATGCAAACACACACACACACACACACACACACACACACACACACACACCCTCACACCCGCCATCTCAGTCCTGGGCCTACGGCCCAGAACAAAAGCCAGAGGCGACAGACTGTGCCAGCAGTCCCCCCACATACACACCACCCTTGGCGCCCACCTCTGGCACCAAGTGCTGGCAACAGCTCAGTCACTCCCATTAACTCCTCTGACCCAGCTGTTGGGAATTCCAGTGTCCACCCCCACCTGGCCCAGGGCTAGTCATTGCCTCTGATTGATCTGAGACTGCTTTCATCACCCTTGGGTGGGGGGCTGTCATGGTAGGTCTGAGCCCACTCTGTACTCCTACCATGAGGCCTAGCCCTCCTCTGGCTGCCAGGCCTCTTCTCTCCTGGGCCTGGCTCCTTGGACCACTCATCTGGGCCTGATTCTGGAATCTTGTTGGTCTCGAGCCTGTGAGGCTGGATGGGGCGAGGGTGCAGGCTGAGACTGCAGAGTTAAGCAGATCCAGATGCCTTGGCTGCTGCCAGAGGCTGGAGGTGGGCGAAGAGCCAGGAGATGGAGACAGGGTGTCGGGGAAGGGAGAGGAGGCTGAGAGGAACTAGGAGCCTGCAGGGAAAGGGGCCTGGAGGGAAGGCTACAGAACCAAGAGATGAGCAGAGATCAGGACTGGGATATGGTAGGGGCTCAGTGAGGCAAGGGCTCGGCTTGGGCAGCAGGGAAGTAGAAGGGCAGAGGGAGAAAGCAACCATGTGTGTATGGAGGTGGGGGTGTTAGGGGAGAGGGATTCTGGATGGGAGAAGGGCAGGATGAGAAAGGCAGTGGGGAAGTGGCCATGGGGACAGGAGAAGCAGCAGAAAGGGAGAGGGTCCAGGCAGGCAAGGGCTCCAAAAGAGGATAAGCACAGACCCCTCTCAAGTAGAGCAGAGCAAGGGCCTCCGTGGGTCTATGTGTCTGCCTGAAAGTGTGTAGTGGCTCACCCCTGCCCCCCCCCAC
>PJEM01019267.1:0-16396 GCA_004023845.1 Helogale parvula
ACACACACACACACACACACACACAAAGTTGTCATTTGCATAATATATCAATTAACTAAACATTCAAGTGTCTTCATACCGGTGCCTTTTTCAGATTGGTATTTGTATTCACATGAATGATCATCATACCTTGCTAACAATAAAGTCAAAATAAAGATGCACTGACATAATATTCACAGAATGGAACTTCCCTGTTGTAATTTTCAACATAGCATTTAACAACTCCATGCATGTTTTAGATATTTCCGTAACTCATGAGGGAGAAAATGAGCATTTAGAAGATACAAATACTGACAATGAGTTTATCCATAGAGAACAAATATTATCTCATTTCGCAGACATTAAGGAGCCAAAGGGAAAGTATGAGGGCATCTAGCCTAATATTTTTACACTTATGCATATAGGGTCTATTTATTATCAGTAAACATGTATATTTAAATTATTTTCCTTACACACACAGAGGTTTAATGAATGTACTAAAATAGAATGATGTGTCTAGGAAGGACTTGGTGGCATCTATAATGAACAATTAAATTTAGGTCTTTATTTGGCGAATATCCATTGTTTGCCCCTTTAGAAAACTGATCATATGTGCAAACAAACGCAGACTTTTTGTTTCAAGAACAACTGCAACTGAAAATAAGCTAATTTGCCAATTCCTAAAGCTACACAGAGACCAAGTTACATTTCACTCACCTCTGTTCACCTTCTCTGTGGATTCCCAGCTATTTCCCTATCTCATATCCAAGTTACTGCCTAAATACAGGTCTGGTGATAGGAACATGGACATGTACAATCAGTGTTTGCAGTAAATGCAAACGTTGACAGTACCAGCACTGGGTCATCATTACATGTTCTTAAGTAAAAGGACGCTTTGTCGTGATAACTTCACAGGAATTCATGCGATACCAGAGATCTGCACCTTGCCTCTAGGAGGTAGAAAATAAAGACAATTACAAACTCTCAGATGGTTTCCTGAACACAATGACCTGTCTGTGTGACAAGGACACCCTTATGACCAGGCGAGAGGCTGCTGTGACTCTGAACTGTGGCTGGGCTGGCACAGAGAACCACGTCGCTTCCCCTGCTGATGTCTCTGGGGAATGGATGCCCCACACTCTTAATGAGCCCATGTCACTGAGCTGCCCAGAGCTGGTAACCCTCAAGGACAATGACTATGGAGGACAATGCCAGAGAAGACCTAATCTGTCTCTTCTACTAGTTCACATGTCTGAGAGAAGACTATAAGTCCCTACACCTCCTGAGCTACCTTACCTCCCATCTGTGATGCCCTAGATGCTTTACAAAAACAGCAAAGAAATGTTTTTATAATTGCCCAAATATTTACATATACATATGTAGGGAGGAACTAGTTACTTAATTTTAAATGTGAATGAATTCTTAATTTTATTTTATTCATAATTGGGACACCTGGGTGGCTCAGTCGGTTAAACATCTGACTTTGGCTCAGGTCATGATCTCACGGTTTGTGGGTTCAAGCCCCAAGTCAGGCTCTGTGCTGACAGCTAGCTCAGAGCCTGGTGCCTGTCTTCAGATTTGGTATCTCCCTCTTTCTCTGACCCTCCCCTGCTCACACTGTCTCTCTATGTCTCTCAAAAAAAATTTAATTTCATTTATAATCAACGTATATGGATCACCGGGCTAATAATTAGGCACACTGTAATCTTTATCATGAATATACAGGAGGGAAACCAAATTCTACCAAATTTCTAATGTGGCCAGGGGGGAAAAAATCTCTAATTCTCTAAAACACTGTCCATTTTATATCCATAGGTTTTAATGATATCCTCAAAAAATTTACAAAATTACCTATCTTTTCATTATACTCTACATGGTTTATTTAAATTCAACACTCTTCGCATTTAAGTTCTAAATGATTTTGAGTTTACCAGGAGAGTTAAGATAATCAGTACAGAAAAATGGAAGGAAGCTGATGGGTACTTTGTGGCTGCTTCTCTAGATCCATAACTACGAATATCCTTTATCCTGTTCAGCCTGAAGAGATAAACTACCTCCTATTAAAAACATTCTTACATTCAAATTTTCGAAATTATTCCCATAACAAGTAGAGCCTATCCTCAAGTTAAGGGGAGAACTAGCAAAGACAACACACTGAGTGTCCAGGAGAGAGAGTGAATTGTGGACTTGCTATTAATGCTTTACTTCCCAGGCCTCACTTGCTGCTGCCCATCTTACAGGGTCAAACCCTTTGATAATAGTGTGGCATAGTCTAGTGATGCTGACCCACGCTTACGTTCCTAGATGCAATGTGATTTAGGCTAATGTTCATCCCAGAACACTCATATAAGAATGCTCAGCTGCACCACTCTTTGTTTTAACCAAAGTCTGCAAACAAGACTAATCCCTATCAACCATAAACTGGGTGAATTGTGGCCTGTTCATACAAAAGTGTGTACTCTACAACAATATAAATAAAACGATGGTTGAAAACAATGACATCAATGTTGTTCACACAAAAGTACTGAGCAAATGATGGAAGTTACAAGGTAATCCATCTCTCTACATAAAGTCCAAAATCAGGTAAAACAGGCTGCTGTTGATGAACTCACATATGGGTAATAAGAGTATAGTTACAGTCAAGAATTATGGTCAGAAGATGGTGGAGAAGAAGGAAGCTCTGTCAACTCTATCTGCCCCATCTATCGAACTGAGAAGGACATTACTCTCATCTGCAATAGTGGAAGGAGAAAATACGGACTCCAGAAAGAAGACAACCTCAAAGATACGTGAGTGAGTGAGTGCAAACTGGGGAGATTAGAAAACAGGCCAGCCCGAGACAGGCAGGGGAGGTGGGAGCCCCATCCCAATGCAGGGCAAGTGCACGTAGCCTGAGACACAAAGGGAAGAGACAGTGAAACTGAACATGATCATAGTACTGTCTCTGGGGAAGAGTTAAAGAACGTTTAACTGAGCGCAGAGAGAGAAACTCTCACTCCATATATATATTGCTGGGCAGCACGAATCCTGAACCCGGGTGACACAAGGGAAAGAAGAGCTTTTGGCCCTGCACAATCCAGGTGGGGAGTCGGCAGCAACTGCGGCGACCCCATGGGCGCTCACTTCGAACTCGGCTATGAGAGTGGGAGCTCGCACCTCATTCCCATGGCACATCTCACCTCCAGCATTGGCCACGGGAGTCCCAAATTCCAGGTGTGAACAGGGAAAAAAATAGCTTCCACCCCAATGCGATCCCAGCAGGGAGTTGGCCGTGGTGGAGGCCAGGGCTCCTGCTTCGGCTGCAGGAGCTTCCAGCTCATTTCTGGCAGTGCCTGGCACCTCGGGGAAACAGCAGCTCGAATCCCAGCCAGCGCCAAGAGACACTGCTCCCTTCCCCTAGGCTACTGGTATCCTGACTGAGGGCTGGGAGTCCCCAGCGGTGTCTGTGAGGGTGTACTCTACATCTCCTGCTGCGCACCTTGCCTCAGGCAGTACACCTTGCCTTAGGCAGGGGCAGCCGAAATCCCCACCTGAGCCAAAAGAAACTGATCCCTCTCCCTAAAAAGACAGCCACCAAAGCAAGGACATCTCATTTGTGGTAGCATAAAAGTGCATGGACTAGGACTTTGAACCAAAGTGGGCCTGGAAAATACACCTGGGCTCAGCTGCAGCACAAGGAGATCGGACTCATTAGAATGGCCTGCAGTGCTTAGTTCCAGCGGACCTTGGTGTGCCACCATTCTACTCTCTGCAGACACCACAGCGGAGCCTCTGAGAGCAGCCTCCAAGACCTACCACACCAAACCACGCCTATCCATGAGGGGAAGCTGCTACCTTTTTTTTTCTTCATTTTTCTCTTTTTTCTTCTTCTTTTTGTACTTATTTTTTATTATTATTACGTTATTTACTTAAATTTTTTAAAATTTTTACTCCTTATTTTCCTTTCTCCTTTCTCCTTTTTTATTTTTTACCTTCTTGCAATCCAGATATATTCTCCTGTATCTCATCCATACCTCTCCCCTCAACTGGTCATACACTTTTAGACTGTCCATTGTCCTTTGTTGTCTCTGATCCCCTTTATTTTTTTATTCTCTTCTCTTCTTTTCGTCTCTTTCCTCTCCATTTTCTTTGTTTTCTTTCCCCCTTTTAATGTGTTTGTTTGTTTGATTTGTCAGTGCGTTTGTGTGCTTCTGTTCCCTCTGTGTTTGTCTATCTGTTTTCCTTCTTAGGGCTACACCAAGAACAAGCCAAAGTGTACATGACGGCGAGTCCCAAATATTGCTGAGTAGGGAAATAAAATATTAAAAGGCAAAACAAGAGTAACTGAGAGACACCATTAAAAAAATATTTCCTGAAATGACAGGCCCTGGAAAGTCAAGAAGCCTCCTTTAACAGAGCAATATTAACAGGTGCACAGTGCACAACGAGTTTTTCAAAGCTGATAAGAGAGGAAAAAAAAGTAGCAAAAATGACAAAACAAAGGAACTCTCCTCTGAAGAGCCTCCAGGAAGAAGGCACAGCCACAGAACTGCTCAAAGCAGATCTAGACAACATGCCAGTTAAGAAATTTAAAAACTTGTCATAAAATTAATCCCTAAGGTTGAAAAAGGCATCAAAGAATCAACTGAGACAATGACTAGGCACTTTGAAAATAGGTGTGATGAATTTAAAAAGGCTATAAATGAGGTGAATAACAAACTGGAGGCAACCACCTCAAGGATTGATGAGGCAGAGAGAAGAATAGGTGAATTAGAAGATATAGTTGTAGCAAAAGAGGAAGCTGAAAAAAAGAGAAATTGATCCAGGAGCAAGAAAGGAGAATTCGAGACCTGAGTGATACAATCAAATGGAACAACATCCGTATCATAGGAATTCCTGAAGAGGAAGACAGAGAGAAAGGGCCTGAAGGGATACTAGACCAAATTATAACTGAGAATTTCCCAAATCTGGGGAAAAGAATAGACATTCAAATTCAAGAGGCAGGAAGAACCCCCTTAAGACATAATTTGAATTGACTTTCGGCACGACATATCATAGTGAAACTGGCAAAATATAAAGATAAAGAGAGAATTCTGAAAGTAGCTAGGGAGAAAAGGTCCCTCACGTACAAGGGAAATCTATTAGAGTGATTACAGACCTATCTAATGAAACTTGGCAGGCCAGGAAGGAATGGCAGGAAATCTTCAAAATGATGAGCAGAAAAAATAAGCATGCAGCCAAGAATCCTTTATTCAGCAAGCCTGCCATTCAAAATAGAAGGAGAGATAAAAGGGTTCTCAAATAAAAAAAAAATTGAGAGAATAAATGACCACCAAACCAGCCCTACAAGAAATCCTAAGAGGGACTCTATGAGGGAAATGTTGCAAAGAATACAAGGTGCCAGAGACATCACTATAAACATGAATTCTATGGAGAACACAATGAATCTAAACCCACATTTGACAAAAATAACACTGAATGTAAATGGACTGAATGCTCCATCCAAAGGACACAGCATACCAGAATGGATAAAAAAAAACACAACCAATCTATTTGTTATCTACAAGAGACTCATTTTCGACGGGAAGACACCTTCCGGTTGAAAGTAAAGGGATGGAGAAATATCTATCAAGCAACTGGAAGCCAAAAGAAAGCTGGAGTAGCCACCCTAATATCAGACAAAGTGGACTTTAAAGTAAAGGCAGTAACAAGAGATGAAGAAGGATATTATATAATAATTACAGAAACTCTCCATCAGGAAGAGTTAACAATTATAAATATCTATGAACCAAATTTGGGAGCACCCAAATACATAAAACAATTAATCACAGACAGAAACAATCTTATTGACAAAAATGTGCTAATTGCAGGGGACTTTAATACTCCACTGACAGCAATGGAGAGATTAACCAGACAGAAAATCACTAAAAAAGCAATGGACCTGAACGACACATTGGAACAGATGGAACTGATAGATATATTTAGAACTCTGCATCCTGAAGATAAAAAATTCACCTTCTTTTTGAGTGCACATGGCACAGTCTCCAAGATAGATAATATATTGGGGCATAAAGCATCCCTCCATAAGTATAAACGAATAGAGATCATATCATGCACACTTTCAGATCATAATGCTATGAAACTTGAAACTAACCACAGGAAAAAGTCTGGAAAACCTCCAAAAATGTGGAGGTTAAAAACCACCCTACTAAAGGATGATTGATAATCAGGCAATCAGAGAAGAACTTAAAAAATATATGGAAACCAACAAAAATGAAAAGAGAACAACCCAAAATCTCTGGGATGCAGCAAAGTCAGCCCTAAGAGGAAAGTATACTGCAATCCAGGCCAATCTCAACAAACTAGAAAAAGCAAAAATTCAAAATTCAACAGAGCACCTACTGGAACTGGAAGGGAAGCAGCAAGAACACCCCAAGCCCAGCAGAAGAAAAGAAATGATAAATCAGGGCAGAAATAAACAATATCCAATCCAAAAGAACAGTCGAGCAGATCAATGAAACCAAGAGTTGGTTCTTTGAAAAAATAAACAAAATCAATAAACCTCTAGCCAGGCTCCTCAGAAAGAAAAGAGAGAGCACCCAGATAGACAAAATCATAAATGAAAAAGAATCTATTACAACCAATCCCTTAGAAATACAAGCAATCATCAGAGATTACTGTGAAAAATTATATGCCAACCAACTGGACAACACAGAAGAAATGGACCAATTCCTAAATGCACTTGCACTGCCAAAATTCAAACAGAAAGAGATAGAAAGCATGAATAGACCAATAACCAGTGAAGAAATTGAATCCGTTATCAAAAAATCTCCCTACGAATAAGAGCCCAGGGCCAGATGGCTTCCCAGCAGAATTCTACCAGACATTTAAAGCAGAGCTCATACCCATTCTTCTCAAACTATTCCAAAAAATAGACATAGAAGGAAAACTTCCAAACTCATTCTACGAAGCCAGCATCACCTTGATACCCAAACCAGACAGAGACCCAGCCAAAAAAGAGAACTACAGACCAATATCCTTAATGAATACAGATGCAAAAATACTCAACAAGATACTAGCAAATCGAATTCAACAGCACATAAAAAGAATTATCCATCATGATCAAGTGGGATTTATTCCTGGGTTACAGGGCTGGTTCAGTATTCGCAAATCCATTATTGTGATCCATCACATTAACAAAAGAAGGGAAAAAAACCATATGATCCTGTCGATAGATGCAGAAAAAGCATTAGACAAAATACAGCACCCTTTCTTAATAAAAACCCTTGAGAAAGTCGGAATAGAAGGAATTTACCTAAACATTATAAAAGCAGTTTATGAATCGCCCACAGCCAAAATCATCCTCAATGGGGAAAAACTGAGAGCTTTCCGCCTGAGATCAGGAACATGACAGGGGTGTCCACTCACCACTGCTGTTTAACATAGTGCTTGAAATCCTAGCATCGGCAATCAGACAACAAAAGGAAATAAAAGGCATCAGAATTGGCAAGGAAGAAGTCAAACTTTCACTTTTTGCATTTGACATGATACTCTACATGGAAAACCCAATTGACTCCACCAGAAGCCTTCTAGAACTGATTAATGAATTCAGTAAAGTTGCAGGAGACAAAATCAATGTACAGAAATCTGTTGCATTCCTATACACCAAAAATGAAGCAGCAGAAAGAGAAATCAAGAAAATGATCCCATTCACGATTGCACGAAAAACCATCAAATAC
The DNA here is from genome assembly GCA_004023845.1 of Helogale parvula. Classification (NCBI taxonomy): domain Eukaryota; kingdom Metazoa; phylum Chordata; class Mammalia; order Carnivora; family Herpestidae; genus Helogale; species Helogale parvula. The sequence continues at coordinate 7,698 of PJEM01019267.1, forward strand.
CTAGGAGTAAACCTACTAAGGATGTAAAAGACCTATATGATGAAAACTATAGAAAACTTACAAAAGAGATTGAAGAAGACACCAAGAAATGGAAAAACACCCCCTGTTCATGGATTGGAAGAATAAACATTGTGAAAATGTCATTCCTACCCAAAGCAATCTACACATTCAATGCAATCCCCATCAAAATTGCACCAACATTCTTCTCAAAGCTAGAACAAACTATCCTCAAATTCGTATGGAACCACAAAAGACCCCGATTAGCCAAAGTTATATTGAAGAAGAAAACCAAAACGGGAGGCATCACAATCCCAGACTTTAGCCTCTACTACAAAGCTGTCATCAATAAGACAGTATGGTATTGGCACAAAAACAGACACATAGACCAATGGAACAGAATAGAGAACCCAGAACTGGACCCACAAATGTATGGCCGATTAATTTTTGACAAAGTAGGAAAGAGTATGAGATGGAAAAAAAACTGCCTTCTTAGCAGGTGGTGCTGGGAGAACTGGACAGCAACATGCAGAAAAATGAAACTAGACCACTTTCTTACACCACAGGCAAAAATTAACTCAAAATGGCTGAAGGACTTAAATGTGAGACAGGAAACCATCAAAACCCTCAAGGAGAAAGTAGGAAAAAACCTCCTAGACCTCCACCACAGCAATCTCCTACTCGACACATCCCCAAAGGCAAGGGAAGTGAAAGCAAAACTGAACTCTTGGGACTTCATCAAGATAAAAAGCTTCTGCACTGCAAAGGAAACAATAAAGAAAACTAATAGGCAACGGACAGAAAAGGAAAACACAGTTGCAAGTGACATATCAGATAAAGGGCTAGTATCCAAAATCTACAAGGAACTCACCAAACTCCACACCCAAAAAACAAATATCCCAGTGAAGAAAAATAGATTCTTAAAACAAGTGATATTCCATGTAATGATTACCATCAAAAAAAAGTATATAATTGAAATGACATCTCACAAGAATACAATTTTACATAGTAATTAAGAGAACAGGTATCAATGAAAGGGGTTAAATGCTTAGGACTGACACGCATAAGCTAATAGTGTAGTAGTTTACAGTTTGCAGAATTTTCAATACTGACACAAATAAAATTTTAGTCCAAGAATACATATTTCCACACTAGACGCTCAGTATGCACACTACACACATTTTAAAAACAAAAGATCTCAAGGCAATGTCTCTATTTAAGACATTTCAAATATGTAACATACACTGATATATTGACCCACACACTGGGCCCCATCCAGTTCCTGAATGAATCCTGAGAAAGTGCAGGCAAGATTTCCGCAGCCTCAGTGCCAGGACTGAATCACTACTGCTTTCATGATGCCTCCCTCTCATAGGTCTGAGCCGACCTCAGATATAGGAGAATAGGCCCCTGATGACAATGGATGATGAGCAAATGAGGGGATGCATCTATCACTAGACAGGAAATGAGAGAGCTGATGGACACTGACGCTGGTGCAGGGCAGGTTCCATGGAAGAAGAGGGTGAAGGAGGAATTCCACTGCATGTTGTTTGTTTTTGAATGCACTAGGGAGAAAACGGGGTGAGAGTAGGATCCCATGAGATACTGAATAGAAGTCTCCAGTAGAATGATCCTTGTGTGATGGTAGAAATACTCTGTCCTCACTCTTCAATACTATGCCCACTCTGCACCTGTCACTACCTAAGCATTTAAAATGTCCCAGCTGGGACATTAAAAAGCCACAGCCTTCTGATCTCCAAGAATGAAGGTGTGCAGACAGACACCTTATTGACAGCAGTCTCATGGTTGCCTGAGTGAGTGAGTGCGAACTGGGACCAGAGACTTTAGGGGAGGGAGTGCCGGCTCCAGAGACAAAGCACCCAGAGGCTTGGCGCTGGGCCCGCTGAAACCCCCTTGTCCCTAGGCGCACCATTCCTAGCTGGGCGGGGCAGTGGTGAGACCGTAGGCAGACAGCTCCGAGGACAGTCGCTCACATGGGGTGCCAGGTATCCAGAGGCACATGGACCTTCACAGCCACGCGCGGCACCGCCAGGCAAGGCAGGAGAGCAACCAGGGGAAGAGACGTAGAGATTGAAATCTCTCACAGCATAATCCCCGCAGAGAGATTTAGCTGGGGACTGTGGGCCCCTGAGCTCTGAGAGAGATATATCTGCCCCTTCAGCGGGGGTGTTCAGTCAGACCAGGCAGCTCACCGACTGCAGGTAGAGCCAGGTGAGAACTCTGACTTTACAATCCCCCTTCTCTATAGGCCAGAAAGCAGCCCGCTTGCAGGCGAATTTAACTGTGGTGGCAATATTGAATGTGCAGGCAAGGACTTCGAAACCAGGCAGAACTTAAACAGAAATAATTAGATCCGCCAGAGGCACAAGGAGTTTGGACTCCAGAGAGTGGCTGGCAACCCATGGTCTGGGGAGGACTTGGACTGCCCCTCTCCATTCTTCTCCTCGCATCCACCAAGGCGGAGCCTCAGAGAGCAGCCCCTGAGACCCGACCCACCTGCACCAAGCCACGCCCATCCGCCCTGGAGAGCTGCTGTGCTTTTGCTTATTACCGTCAATTGGCTTTTTTTCTTCATATTTTTACATTTTAGTTTGTCTCCTGTCTTCTCTTTACTATCTTCCTACTTCCTTCTTTTCTCCCTTTCCCCCTGGAATCTGGGAAAGATCAACAATTAGGCACTGCTGTGCTTAGCTCAACTCTTAACCATCCAAATAGTTTTTCCTTTTTCCATTCTTATCTCCCTCAACCCCCACTGCAGGTTTTAAGCCCTCAGACTGTCCTTAATCTCTGACTGTTGCTGTCCCCCCACTCCCCACCTGCTTTTTTTTCTCTTTTAGTTTTCTTTTTTTTTTTTTTTTTTTTACCCCCTGTCTTTTCTTTCCTGTTTCTTTTTTTCTTTCCCCCTTAGGATTGCTTCTATATTAGTACATTTGTGTGCTTGTGTTCTCTGTGTGTTTGTCAGTCTGTTTTCCTTTCCAGGGCTACCTCAAGAAACTACCAACACACACATAGTGGAAAATCCCAAATATCGCTGAGTAGGAAAATAAATTAATCAGAGGCATAACAAGAGAAACCGAGAGACATTATTAAAAGAACATCTCCTGAAATGACAGACCCTAGACACTCAAAGAGCCTCCTTCTATAGAGGAATACCAATAAACACACAGTACAGAATGAGCTTTTAAGACTGACAAGAGACAGAACGCTAACCAAAACGACAAAGCGAAAGAACTCTTCTCCAAAGAAACTCCAGGAAGAAATCACAGCTACAGAACTGCTCAAAAACAGACACAAGCAACATAACTCAACAAGAGTTAAGAACGATTGTCATAAAATTAATTGCTGGCCTTCAAAAAAAACATGGAAGCTATCAGAGAAGATATCGATACAAAGACTAGGAACCTTCAAAATAGCTGTGACAACTTAGAAAAGGCTATAAATGAGATAAATAATAAGACAAAGGCTGCCAATGTATGGGTTGAAGGAGAGAGGAGAATACGTGAATTAGAAGACACAGTTATAGCAAAAGAGGAGGCCAACAAAAAGAGAGAGAAAATGATTCAGGAGCACGAAAGGAGAATCAGAGACCTGAGTGATACAATCCAACGGAACAATGTCCCTATCATAGGAGTTCCTGAAAGGAAGACAAAGACAGAGTGCTTGAAGGCGTGCTAGACCAAATTATACACGAAAATTTCCCCAATCTGGGGAAAGAGAAAGACATTGAAATTCAGGAGACATACCGAACTCCCATAAGATGTAACATAAACCGACCTTCAGCACAACATATCATATTTAAACTGGCAAAATATAAAGACAAAGAGACAATTCTGAGATCAGCTAGGGCAAAAAGGGCCTTGACATACAAAGAGAAACCTATCAGAGTGGTTACAGACTTATCTACTGAAACTTGGCAGGCCGGAAAGGAATGGCAGGAAATCTTCAATGTGATGAGCCGGAAAATATGCAGCCACGAATTCTTTATCCAGCAAGGCTGTCATTCAAAATAGGAAAGATAAAGGTTTTCCCAAATGAACAAAAGTTGAAAGAATTCATCACCACCAAACCAGCCCTACAAGAAATCTTAAGAGGGACGTTATGAGGGAAATGTAGCAAGTATAAAGGTACCAGAGACATCACTACAAACATGCACTCTACAGGAAACACAATAAATCTAAACCCACATCTTTCAATAAGAACACTGAATGTAAATGGACTGAATGCTCCAGTCAAAGGACACAGTAACAGAATGGATCAAAACCCAAAACCCATCTGTTTTCTGCCTACAAGAGACTCACTTTAGACCTGAAGACACCTTCAGATTGAAAGTAAGGGGATGGAGAAATATCTACCATGCGACTGGACACCAAAAGAAAGCTGGAGTAGCCATACTTATATCAAACAAACTGGACTTTAAAATAAAGGCAGTAACAAAAGATGAAAGACACTATATAATAATTACAGGGTCTCTACATGAAGAAGAGCTAACACTTATAAACATTTATGCGCCGAATTTGGGAGCTCCTAGATACATAAAACAACTAATCACAAACAGAAGCAATCTTATTGATAAGAATGTGCTAATTGCAGGGGACTTTTATACCCCACTTACAACAACAGATAGGTCAACCAGAGAAAAAAAATCACTAAAGAAACAATAGACCAAATGGCACGCTGGAGCAGATGGAATTAATAGATATATTTAGAACTTTGCATCCTGATGCTAGGAAACTCACTTTCTTCTCGAGTGCACATGGAATTCTCCAAGACTGATCACATATTGGGTCATAAAACAGCCCTCCATAAATACAAAAGAATTGAGATCATACTATGCACACTTTCATATCACAATGCTGTGAAACTCGAAATCAACCACAGGAAGAAGTCTGGAAAACCTCCAAAAATGTGAAGGTTAAAAACTACCCTAATAAAGAATGATTGGGCCAATCAGGCAATTAGAGAGGAAATTAAATATATGGAGATGAATGAAAATGAGAATACAACAATTCAAACTCTCTGGGACGCAGCAAAGGCAGTCTTAAGATGAAAGTTCATTGCAGTCCAGGCCTATTTCAACAAACTAGAAAAAGCACAAATTGAAAACCTAACAGAGCACCTAAGGAAACTAGAAAGGGAGCAGAAATAGCACCCCAAGCCCAGCAAAAGAAAATAAATAATAAAGATCAGAGCAGAATTAACAAGATAGAATCCACAAAAACAATTGAACAGATCAATGAAACCAAGAGTTGGTTTTTTGAAAAAATAAACAAAATTGATAAACCTCTAGCAAGGCTCCTCAGAAAGAAAAGAGAGAACATGCAAATAGACAAAATCATGAAGGAAAATGAATCTATTACTACAGATCCCTCAGAAATACAAGCAATCGTCAGAGATTACTATGAAAAATTATATGCCAACAAATTGGACAATCTAGAAGAAATGGACAAATTTCTAAACACACATGCACTACCAAAATTAAAATGGGAAGAGACAGAAAATCTGAATAGACCTATAACCAGTGAAGAAATCAAATCAGTTATCAAAAATCTCCCAACGAATAAAAGCCCAGGGCCAGATGGATTCCCAGGGCAATTCTACCAGAAGTTAAAAGCAGAGTTAACGCCGATCCTTCTCAAGCTATTCCAAAAAATAGAAATAGAAGGAAGACTACTGGACTCATTCTAAGAAGCACATATCACTGATTCCTAAGCCAGGCAGAGACCCAACAAAAAAGGAGAACTATAGGCCAATATCCTTAATGCATACAGATGCAAAAATACTCAACAAGACACGAGCAAATCGAATTCAAAAGCATATAAAAAGTATTATCCATTATGATCAAGTGGGATTTATTCCTGGGTTACGAGGCTGGTTCAATATTTGCAAATCCATTAATGTGATACACCACATCAACGAAACAAAAGAAAAAAATCATATGATCCTGTCGATAGATGCTGAAAAAGCATTTGACAAAATAAAACATCTCTTCTTAATAAAAACCCTCGAGAAAGTTGGGATAGAAGGAACTAACTTAAACATTATAAAAGCCATTTACGAAAAGCCCACAGCCAATGTTATAACTTTCCCTTTTCGCAGACGACATGATACTCTACTAGGAAAACCCGACTGACTCCACCAGAAGCCTCCTAGAACTTATCAATGTTTTCACATTTTGTGAGTGTTCTCTGTTCTCTGTTCAACTCGAATCTCTGTATATGTTTCCTGTCTCTTTCAGTTTCTATTATTTGTCTGTGTGGATTTGTCTTCTGTCTTTTTCTCCTTTTTTGAGGCTTTTCCTCTCCACTCTCCACACTCAGGCTCTTTATCTGTGTGTCCACAGGTGACCACAGAAACCCCCATGCAGGGCAGCAGTGAAGGGTGGTAGCATCTCCATTTGGAATGTGGGATTGTTCCTGCTCCTTCCCTCTGACGGGGGCCGAGTGTAACAAGGAGGGTCAGACTGCTGGAACATTCAGACACCAGAAATGGCCTGAGAATGAATGACTGAACTGAAGACGTGGGTCTTTCTGATGAAGGACTGTCCTGACTGCTCCAGCCTCACAGAGAGGACCGTGTCAGGTCCCTGCCCGGGAAGGATTCCTGCTCCTTCCTTTTTCTACTATGCTGTTTTCTGTAAAATCGTATTTCGACTAGAATTTCTTTTAGTCCACATTTCTGATTGCTTACAAATCCCTAATAATGTGTCTTTTTTGCCTAAATTTAGCTTTTCTTATTGTGATTTTATCATTCTCATTTCATTCATTAAAAACTACTTGAGAGCATATATATTAGTTTTATTAGTTTCCTTGTTTTCTGTTTCTTACAGTCATAGGTATACTATTAGACACAGTGTTATGTAAAATATGTTCAGTTTAAAGAATAATTAAAAAATGAACAATCATTCTATCGCCTCCTTGTTCACTAGAACCTTGGACAGAACCTTGGCTTGCCTGTACCCAATTGCATATCTTTCTCTTCCCTTTGTTCTTGTTGTTGTTGTTGTTGTTGTTTTTAATAGTTTATTTATTTTTGAGACAAAGAGAGACAGAGCACAAGATGGGGAGGGGTAGGGAGAGAGAGACTCAGAATCTGAAACAGGCTCCAGGTTCTGAGCTGTCAGCATGGAACCTGATGCAGGACTCGAACCCACAAACCTTGAGATCATGACCTGAGCCTAAGTAGGTCACTTAACTGAATGAGCCACCAAGGCACCCCCTTTCTCTTTCCGTTGATGGTGACCTCTTATTAGGCACACTTTGTTTTTGATTTTTTAAAAAATTTATTGTCAAATTGGTTTCCATATAACACCGAGTGCTTCTTCCCACCAGTGCCCCCCACCATGACCATCTCCCCACTCACTCCCTCCCCCTCCCCCTTCAGTCCATGGTTCCTTTTCAGTATTCAGTAGTCTCCCTTGATCTGTGTCCCTTACTCTCCCCAGCTCTCTTTCCTCCTTCCTCTCCCCATGGTCCCATGCCAGGTTTAGTGAGCTCCTTCAGCAATCAGACAACAAAAGGAAATAAAAGGCATCAGAATCGGCAAAGAAGAAGTCAAACTTTCCCTTTTCACGGATGACATGATACTCTACATGGAAAACCTGACTGAGTCCACCAGAAGCCTTCTAGAACTGATCAACGGATTCAGTAATGTTGCAGGGTACAAAGTCAATGTACAGAAATCAGTTGCATTCTTATACACCAAAAATGAAGCAGCGGAAAGAGAAAGCAAGAAACAGATCCCATTCACAATTGCACGTAAAACCATAAAATACCTAGGAATAAACCTAACCAAAGATGTAAAAGACCTGAATGCTGAAAACTATAGAAGACTTATAAACGAAATTGAAGAAGACACAGAGAAATGGAAAAACATTCCATGCTTATGGATTGGAAGAATAAACATTGTTAAAATGTCATTATTACCCAAAGCAATTACACATTCAATGCAATCCCCATCAAATTTGCACCAGCATTCTTCTCAAAACTAGAACAAACTCTCTTAAAATTTGTATGGAACCACAAAAACCCCTGAATAGCCAAAGTAATATTGAAGAAGAAAACCAAAATGGGAGGCATCACAATCCCAGACTTTAGCCTCTACTACAAAGCTGTCATCATCAAGACAGTATGGTATTGGCACAAAAACAGACACATGAACCAATGGAATAGAATAGAGAACCTAGAAGTGGACCCACAAGTATATGGCCAATTAATCTTTGACAAAGCAGAAAGAGTGGCCAATGGAAAAAGGACAGCCTCTTCAACATTTGGTGTTGGGAGAGCTGGACAGCAACATGTAGAAAAATGAAATTAGACCACTTTTTATACTATTCACAAAAATAAACTCAAAATGGATAAAGGATCTGAATGTGAGACAGGAAGCCATAAAAACCCTTGATGAGAAAGCAGGAAATAGCCTCCTAGACCGCAATCACAGCAATTTTTTCTTCAACACATCCCCAGAGTCAAAGGAATTAAGAACGAAAATGAACTACTGGGACCTCATCAAGATAAAAAGCTTCTGCAAGGCAAAGGAAACAATCAAAAAAACTAATAGGCAACCGACAGAATGGGAAAAGATAGTGGCAAATGGCATATCAGATAAAGGGCTAGTATCCAAAATATACAAGGAGCTCACTAAACTCCATACACAAAAAATGAAAGATCCAGTGAAGAAATGGG
>PJEM01019268.1:0-16387 GCA_004023845.1 Helogale parvula
AAATACCTTCCCTTACACTGATATCTTCTCTGAGGATGGGTAAGCGCAGTTAAACTCATATACAAAGGCCGGCACATCAAGGGCCCTTATGGTGCCTGCTTACACCTTCCACATCAAATAACAAAGTTTACTTAGGACCCAGCGCAAATACCTTCTTCCTTTTGTGAGCCAGATAGAATGACTCCTAGCCTATGCCTGAATCATACAATCATTGATAGACACAAATGTGTTTGTTATCTGCTTCTAACTGAGAACATCCTGCTATTTTCTTAGTTGTAAGATTTACTACTGGTTGAAAACAAATGTGTTTGTTGCCTGCTTTTCACTGAGAATATCCTGTTATTCGTAAAAATTAACTACCGCACTAAAATTAGAGTAGTTCTGCAAGAATGCCTTTGTAAAACCTATTTCTGTACACTTTTCAAAGCATCTTACCACTCAGATTTATTTGTAGTAAAAATTCCACTTTTTGATATCACGGTAACACTTGACCTATAAATTATGACGCAAAACCCGACACAGCAGAGATGCCTGCCGGTTGATCAGAAAGAAGCTGAGGCTCTCTCACTCCTGTTAGCTGACACCGTACAACTTTCAGGGACCGCGGACCTGCTGTAGCTGGACTCTGGCAAACACCTAATATGCAAACAATCCAGTGAAGAAACAGGCATTAAACCAGAAGAGTCGTCCAAAGAAAGCTTCCCGATGGCTAACAGACACAGGAAAAGATGCTCAGCATTGTTCATCAGTAGGGATATACTATTCAATACCACAGAGAGATAGTACCTCGCATCTGGAGGCTAAAATTAACTGCAGAAACAACAGGTGTTGGCAAGGACAGGGATAAAGGGGAATGCTTTTGCACAGCTAGTGGGAACGCAGACTGGGGCAGCCCCTTGGAAAGCAATATGGATGATCCTCAACAGATTAAAAGTAGTCTTAATCTATGACTCTGCAATTGGACACTAGGTTGTTATCAAAAGAATACAGAGTCTTGATTTGAAGGGGCATGTGCGCCCCAATGTATATAGCGGCTCTATCAAGAAGAGGCAAATGTTGGAAAGAGTCCAAATATCCATCAATGATGAACAGCCATAGAAGATGTGGCATGCATACACCACAATGTATAGGGAGTATTACTTGGCAATCAAAAAGAATGACATCCTGCCTGTTGCAACAATGTACATGAAACTGAAGTAAATTGTATTATGCTAAGTGTACTGAGTCAGTCACACAAGGTCAACTATGATTTCACTCATGTGGAATTTAAGAAACAAAACAAATGAACATAGGGGAAGGGTAAGAAATATGAGATTAAAACAGAGAGGGAGGCAATCCATAAGACACTCATAAATACAGAGTACAAACTGAGGGTTGATGGAGGGGAGGTGGTGGGGAAATAAACTGATAGGGCACAAGACATGAATGAGGGCATTTGTTGCGATGAACACTGAGTGTCATATGTAAGGAAAGAATCCCTAGGGTTTAGTACTGAAACCAATACTACAGAGTATGTAAAGTAACTTGAATTTATTTTATGTATTTTTTAAGTTTATTCATCTATTTTGAGAGTGAGTGAGCAGGGGAGGGGTAGAGAGATAGAGAGAACAGAGAGAGAAAATGAATCCCAAGCAGGCTCCATGTGGTCAGCACAGAGCCCAGTGTGGGGCTCAAACTCACAAACCCTGAGATCATGACTTGAGCCAAATCCAAGAGTCAGATGCTTAACCAACTGAACCAGGAAGGCACCCCCACTAACTTGAATTTAAATAAAATTGAAAAAAGAAATAAGGCCAAAAATATCCCCAAAAGATACAAGCATGCTTGAGTGTTTATTGCAGCATTATTTACAATAACTGTGAAATGGATGCAATCCAGTGTTCATCAATAGATGAATGGAGAAAGAAGATGTGGTAGATACAGACAATGGAATATTACTCACACATAAAAATGTAGAAGTTGTTTTCTGTCCTCATCATTGCCTAAATATTTACCTTGTAGAACATTGTGTGTGAGGCTTATGGAGTTGGAGAACCTATTCTTCCACAGGGATATAGAGAGTGACATTTAGTATAAATTGAGAGTGTATTAGTTTTCTTACTGCTAAACAACTTTGAGTTAAAATACTTATATTACATCACCAAATTCCTCTCGTTTTTGATTGGAGAAACTATATTTGAGCCTATCATCATAAGTAGGTAGGTGTGGTCTTTTAAACGTTTTTTTTAAATTATTGACAAGTGGTTATTAAGAAATGTAACAATATTTTACAATATTCATAGTTTGCATTATGACTATGACCGCTATGCTGTATGCCATTAACAAGTTTATAATGATCCCCTCATTAGTGTATAGGCTAGTCTGCCTTGAAGCTGTCTTGATTGTACTAGGCTACCATAAAGCATTTATATTTCCACATTTTTATTATACGGGAATGAATCATCATACCTGTCAAAAAATATGAATTCCTGGGGATCCTGTATAGCTTAGCCAGGTAAGCATCTGACTTCACCTGAGACCATGATCTCTGGGTTCCTGGGCTAGATCCCTGCATTGGGCTCTGTTCTGAGAGCTCAGTGCCTGGAGTTTGCTTTGCATTCTGTATCTTCGTCTCTGCCCCTCCCCTACCTCGAAACAAGAAGCATTTTTAATAAGTCTCTCTCTGAAAAGTAAACATTTTATAATAGTCTGTCTCCCCAAAGGGAACAAACATTAAAATAAAAAAAAACAAATAAATAAATATTAATTCCTTTTTCTTGTAAAAACAAAGATAACAGTTATATTCTTTGAAGAAGAGAGAGAATGACTGGGGGTGGTGGTGACATTTTAAAATTCATTAAATTCAAGGGACACGGGTGAAATTCACATTTGTTGTTTCAGTGACGTGCTCCAGGGGATTCTGGTGCAGAATTTTTTCTATCAACCCCAGGGATTCCTGGTCTCCCTGTTTCAAAGAGTGCAGAGTGGACATAAAATGATCCACAGGCAAAGCTGATTAGAGTATGAGAGAGAGGAGTCCTAGGAAAGCACTCTGTACAGAGAGGGGGCATTGGGGGGTGACAACCTGAGACAATAGGCAAGGATCTTTGTTTTCTGAGGTTTTGCTTCTCTCCCACTCTTGCTCCCTTCTCCCTTGTTCCTTCTCAGGTCCTACCCTTATTGGCTTCATGACTCTAGAAGCTGGATTTTCCATTCCTGATTATCTCTTTTCCATTGTATTGTTATGGAATCTGGTCTGGACCACCAGGGGAAGAACCAAGCAGCACTCTGAGATGTTGGAAGGGAGGAGGTTTATTTGAGTCCTGTGGGATCAGAGGAAATCATTCTCCAGAGGTCTAAGCTCAGAGCATCAACAGAGAAAATAATTTATAGGCTGTTAATTCCTCATTCCACACTAATGCATCCAACACTCAGGGCGGGAGCCTTTGATCAGGGACAGGTATTTCCTTATCAGACCTGTCGGCCATCTTCAACAGATTTTTCCCCATTAGTATGAGGGGTAGTCCAAGGCCATACAGTTCCTGTAGGCCTTCTACTTTATGGTCTACTACTAATTTTTACTTAGGTCTTTAGTCAAATTCCTGAGGGGACCCTGCGGGGCAGTAGGTGGTGTCTGTCTCATTCTTAAGAGGGACCTCACACCTGAGGGGGTTTTGCTGTGATCAGACATTCTTAGCAGTGTTTCCAAATTGTGTTTTTTCCAGCCAGAGACCTCAGGTTCTAAGGTCTTTCCCTTTCTGCCTACTGAATCCTATAGTTTACTATCAAAGTGAGGCCCAGTGTGAGGCAGGAAAGCTTCCCATTTATTTCTGAGAGTTGAGAGGTGTTGGAGTGGCTCAATCATTTCACCTTTTGACTTTGGCTCCGGTCATCATCCTCGGGTTTGTGGGTTTGAGCGCCCCCTTGTGGTCTGAGATTATACCGTGGAGCGTGGAGCAGCCTTCAGAATCTGTGACTGCTTGTCTTTCTGACCCTTCCTCTCTCATGCTGTCTCTTTCTCTCAAAAAAGAAATAAATATTATAAAAATTTTTTTGAACATATGAACTTTGATGCAGGCTTTTCCTCAAGGAGAGATAACAGGCCTCCTGGACAGGAGGTGGGGAGGGTCAGGTCCAAGTAGCACACTTTCTGGATGCTCAAGCAGAATTCCTGGGCTTCTGTGGGAGGGGAGGCCCCCAGAAGGAGAAAAGGGAGCCTCAGGGATTGGTCACCCAGAGGAAGCTCACACTTTCTGAATAGCTGACACAAAAGACTAATAAATTGGGCCTTTTCTGCATCTCAAAGGCGTGCCTGCAGGCAAGCAGTTGACTGGAGGAGAGGCTGTGTTGATGGCTTTACAGACATTTTCTCCTACTGCAGCTGGGATTTCTTCACAAAGATCTTCTGAGTAAGAAATCTAGAGGAGGTGAACCTAGAAATGGCCACTTCTCAGGTAAGGCTTGTGCCCCTGACTGGAGGCCCTGTTGTCTTTTTCTGGGGAAATTCCATGTATGTAGAAACTGCAGGGCATCTGGGTGTCTCAGCTAGTTGAGCCTAAGACTCTGGATTTGACTTCAGGGACCTGTGATCCAGCCTTGAGTCCGGGTTCCTGTTGAAGTTGGAGCCTAGTTAAGATTTTCCCTCTTCCTCTGATCCTCTCCACAGTTTGCATTCTCTCTGTCTCCCCCCACCACTGTCTCTCTGTCTAAAAGTGTGGTAGTGTCTCCCCCATAAGGAAAGAAAAAAAAAACCTCAAGATACCTGGCTCTATGGGTACCTGACAACATCCCTCTTGACCTTGTAATAAGATACCACTTGGTCCAACTGTATGTTTGTGTTTTACTATATATGGGGGACAAAGAAGCATAAAATATATTAAAAAACAACTAAGCCATATGGTTTTCAGGGCTCAGTATAAACCCAACCGAGTGGTGCTGGTAGGAATAAAGTTGTTTCCTGGAAAGAAAAGCCTTGGGGTGAGAATCCTGCTGGAAAAGAAATTTTTTTAAAAAGCCATGATATTTTTAATTTTTATGGTTCTGCTTTATGTTTTCACCTAATTTTTAACCTTCTCAGAATTTATCCCAAGGTTAGGTGTTTAGAACACTCCTCATCGATATCCCAGAGACTTCTGTCCATTCTCTCCAAGCTGGCTTCTAGTAGGGCATCAACAGTTGTCACTTTGAATTAAATCTCTGCAAGTATTGAAAATAGTCCCTTTGTGACAGATTCAGACAGGTCCCTGTTTAGTCCAAGTTGCCTGTTGCTGATGGAAAGTGATCCTGGGATCGCACTCAAGGAAATTCATTCCCATTGAGGTCTGATCGCCATACTTTCTCTCCTCTGGGTGGAGTAGGATTATAAAAATGCACAAATACACAAGATGTATAGGAGGCACAGAACAACTTGGAATGTTCCTGCTCATTAGGATGTGGAAAACATACATGAAAATACTCTAGCTATTACAAGACATGGAAACTATATGTGACTGCAGGGTGTATAAATCCACTGTATCCTCAAAGTTGTTTATATTCTGATTTACTGTGTGGGGGTCAGAAGAACACATCGGTGATCCTGTGTCCTGAGGTGCGGCTTAGGCACTGAGATCAATTTGTTTCCTTACACCTGATGGTACCTTCTTTTATTTGGCTTTGTGCTCTCTGCCAGATTTCTCCTCTGTAATATTCATATTTTCCTTCTTATCACATGAAATGATTTTAAGCCTATTTGGTGAACGATTTCTAGAACCATCATATTTAAACTGGAAACTTCTTGCTCCCCGTTTCTCCTTCCCTGTATTTTTTAAAGTGTTTATTTATTTTGAGAGAGACTGGAGCAGTGGAGTTGCAGACAGAGCGCATGAATCCCAAGCAGGCTCCACAGGGACAGTGCAGAGTCTGACTCCAGGCCCAGACTCACAAAACCATGAGACCTTGACCTGAGCTGAAATCAAGAGACAGATGCTTAACTCACTGAGCACCCAGGCGGCCCTTCCTTGTAGTTTCTGATGAGAACAAAGGCAAAATAAATGTAGATAAAATTAAAATTTTTTACAACTTGCAACCCACTGGGAAGTACTTGAGACTGGCTGAGGAATATATTCCTCAAGAAATTTACAACTCCCTTATGTTAATGCTCTGCTGAAGCAAAGAGCAAGCTTAGCTTGACAACAGCCAGACTTTCAAAATCCGGTGGGTCTTTTTTTACCTATGAAAATCCCTTTAGAAACTTCTATATCTACCCCCCAACTTCAAAGTATATGACCAATAGCTCCTAATTACACTGCAGCTCATTTTATCTGCAGATCCCATCCCTGTGTTTTAATAAGATCAGCCTCATTCACCAGAAACGCCTCAAGAATTCATTCTCAAGCATATATTTCTTCCTGGCCCACCTTCGGTCAGTACCACAGGGCAATGAAGTCTCTTTTTTTGTGTGTAGTAGTTGTAATGTCCTCCGGGAATCAAGGTTCTAAATCACTCAGACCTGCATCCCATAGGTTTTTATTTCACTGCATGGTCATGACACGGACATACTGTTCTATTTGTGTTTTTTTATAAAGACAAGAATCACATAATTAACATGTTTGAGCGTCTTGACATCCTGAAGTACCATAGGGGACTAATGAGGATTAAAACAAAAACTTTCAATGAGGGGTGCTTGGGTGGCTCAGTCATTTATGTCTTCAGTCTTGATTTCAGTGCAGATCATGATCTTGAGGTTCATGAGATACAGCCCCATGTAAGGCTGCATGCCAGCCTTAGGAGTGCTCTTGGAATTCTCCGTCTCTCTCTCTCCCTCTCTGTCTCTGTCTCTGTCTCTCTCTCTGGAACTCTCTCTCTCTCTCTCTCTTCTCCCTCTCTCTCTGCTCTTAACCGTGCACTGTACTCATTCTTTCTCAAAATAAATAAATATAAAAAAAACTTTCAAGATACCTCTGTGGCTCAGTTGGTTAAGTATCTGAGTCAACTCAGGTCACAATACTAGAGTTCATGATATCGAGGCCTATATCTCTCTTTCACTCTCTCTCCCCGTCTCTACTGGAATTCTCTCTCTTCACCGTTTCTCACTTGTGCCCACTCTCTATAAAGAATAAATTAATTTATATTAAAAAAGATTTCTGAGAAATATTATGTTATGAGATCATTAGGTACTGTGGTCAAGATATTATTTTTGAGATGCTATATGGTAATGCTATAAGGTACAGAACAGGTATTTTATTGAAGTAGCACAGAGATTGGACCCGTGGGCAGAAAGAACCCTACTTTGGCTCTAGAATGCTTATATGTTCATGGGGGAAGATTGGTACCCAGAGTGTTCAATCACAAATGTTCCCTTAAAGTTCTCCTTGTTGGGGCACCTGGGTGGCTCAATCGGTTAAGCCTCTGGCTTCAGCTCGGGTCATGAGCTCACATTTGTGAGTTTGAGCCTCGCGACGAGCTCTGTGCTGACAGCTAGCTCAGAGCCTAGAACCTGCTTCTGATTCTATGTCTTCCTCTCTCTCTTCTCTTCCCCGCTCATGCTCTGTCTCTCTGTCTCAAAAATAAAATAAAACATTAAAATGAATTTTAAATTTCTCGTTGTAAAATTACTACTGCCAGATTTCTCTGGTGATTATCTTTCAATTCAATATTAACGATTTGGAGACCCTTTAAAGTATGGAATATTCAGTGGCCCTCTCTCTGCTGCTTCCCCTTTTACAGCATGGTTGCCCATGCTGTTTCTCACAATATAAATAAACATTAAAAAAAAAAAAAGGAATGCAGAAAGCAGTCTTTATTTGTTGCTTACCAAAACTATGCAGGGTCTAGGTCAGCCTTCTGTGGTGAAGACGAACATATTTATTCGTATCGCTCATCATAGTAGTCTAAGAAATAAGTCTTTTTATTTGTTTTTGAGAGAGACAAGGAGACTCAATGAAAGAGAGGGAGAAAGAATCCCAAGCAGGCTCCATGCTGTCAGCACAGAGCCAGAAGTGGGGCTTGAACTCAGGAATTTTGATATTATGACCTGAGCTGATATCACGAATTGGATGCCTAGCTGACTCAGCCACGCAGGCACTGTTCATTCAAACTGGTTTTGAGTCACTGTGATGATTTTCTACTTTATCACTTCTAAATTTACATAACGACTTTCAAAAATGTATAGATGTGTAAAACTCGGTCGATTTTGTGTGCATACCTTCTTTTCATCATTCTTCTTAGGTTTGACACCTGCTATGAACATTGATTTTTGGTCCATTCTCTATATTAACCATGTGTCATTTTAAATCACCTCCAGGTCAGTTAACCTGGTTTAAAATCTAATCTGGACCGTGTACCAAATGCTGGACAAAAGATTCAAGAAAAATAGAATAATGTGTTCTCTTAGATTATTATTATTTGATGTGAATTTATGAGAAACTCTTAGATGCTCTTTACGAACCAGGAAATGCATGGAAAACCTGGTTGCCTTTCTTGCTTTAGTAGAACCTGCAATTGCCATAAAACCCATGCACTCCAAGTCCTCCAAGTGTGTCTCTATTGAGTTCTTCCTCTATGTTATTGCTATGTATCCCTTGACTCATAGACGAGTGCCTTGTTAGAAATGTCAACACCTACCTTTCCCAGAACTCCTGCACAAAATCTGCATTTTGAACAAGATTTCTCTAATTCATGTTAGAATATGCTAAGTATATTTGTAACTCACCAAAACTTTCCATTAAGAAATAGACACCACATGGCTCATTTGGTTTAGTATCTTACTTCAATCAGGTCATGATCTCATGGTTTGTGAGTTTGAGTCCCATGTTAGGCTCTGTGCTGACACCTCAGAGACTTGAGCCTACTTTGGATTTTGTGTGTCCGTCTCTCTGCTCCTCCCCTTCTCATGTCCTGTCTCTCGCTCCTTCAAAACTACATAAACAATCACACACAAAAAAAATTTTTAAATAGACTCCATATGTCTTGTGCTTCAAAAAAAAATAATCAAAAATAAATAATCACAAAAACATTAAAAATATATACACATGACATGTACTCTATGATGCAAATACAAGGCACAAATATGTGTGTGCCTGTGTTGATGCTTTCATTTTACATATTCTCTCCAATAAATACATGATTGATATCAGTTCATACCTCAGCCTTAAGGAATATATTATAGCATAATATATGTCACAACTCCCTTACTGCAGAAAGCAAGGAACACATCTAAGCCCGAACCAGTTTTCCTAATACAACTGAACTGACAGGAGTTTAGTCTTTGGTGAATCACAATAAACCTCTACCAGGTGGGGATGCAGAACAAAGGAAAATTGATTTACAGGAAATAAGGAGAGCACAAGGTATAACTTACCAACTAGAGACACACAGAGGAAGGGGCAATGGTTTCTTATTTTTTAAGTTTCTTTGAAATACAAAAAAAGGCAGAGCAGGGGCAGAGAGAGGCAGAGAGAGAATCTCAGGAAGTCTGCACTATCAGCACAAAGCCCAATGAGAGGCTCAAACTTAAGAACTGTTAGATCATCAGCTGAGCTGAAACCAAGAGTTGGACAACTGAGCCATAGAGGCGCCCTAGAATGGTTTCTGTGTATTTAGGGTTAGGGTAGATATTTAGAACGGGGAGGCTGGGGATAAAGTTGCACATGAGCCTTAAGAAAACAGTTCTATACATTCTCTGTATGTTACATAGGAAGTGACATTTGTGCTCTTTTTTGGGTGGATATTTTTGTATTGTAATGAGGTAAAAGCTCCTGGGTGGCACAGCCCCTTGAGCTTCGGCCTCTTGATTTAGGCTCAAGTCATAATCTGACTAGCTTGAGATCAAGCCCCAAGTCGAGCTCCTTGTTGAGCATGAAACATGGCTGGTCTTCTTCTCTCTGCCCCACCCATGTTGTGCCCTCTCCTTGAGGAAATAAACATTTTGAAAAATCCATAATGGAGATAAAGGTAACTGTCCTCACTCCATGCTTTACCCTAAAGTTCATCTGCATAGATGTGAGTTAGGGATTAAGCTCAAATTGAGTCACCTAAATCTCTTGCTCAGGGAAGTCATTACCTTTTGTTGGATACTTTGTGTCTCCACCACAGGACACTGTGCCCATGGGGTGTTGTGCCTGAAGTGAAAGGGAGGTATAAGAGGCTAAGTAAAAGGAGGACTAAGGTCTGTGAACACAAGCAGGTAAGCAGTGAAGATGGGGTTGTGGGGTCCAGCTGGTGACATTATATCTTTTGTATCTTTTGTACCATAATGACCTCCTCATGTGTCCACTTGGTAACTGGGGTATTTGTTGCAGGAACTGCTGACTTTGGGCGATGTGGCCATAGAATTCTCTCAGGAGGAGTGGGGATGCCTGAACCTCAGCCAGCGGGAACTTTACAGGGATGTGATGTTAGAGAACTACGGACACCTCCTCTTCTTGGGTGAGGATCACTCCTTCCAGTTTCCAAGCCACTCTCAGGGTATTGTTCCTTCCACTGAAGACTGTCTCTTGGAAATTCCTCTTTGCGTGCCTAGGATTCAAATCTCTACAGTAAGGGAAAGATGTAGGGGTTTTTAGATGTACAGAAACATCTTTGTGATGCTTCCTTTCAGGTGAGTTTTCCCTTCCTTAGAGTTACATCATCATTTCTTAGATTAATGGCAATTCTAAACACTGAGTGGGTTAAAATAGTATTTCTGTCTTTAATACGAATTTCTGCTCATAGTGGTAGTTGTAATACTCAGAAGTAGAGGTCACTTCTTGAACCTTGCAAATCTTTCCTGTGTGTTCCAAAGGGGACGTTGGGCAACAACATTTGGGAATGATTTTCTAGATTTCTAGAATGTCCTCTCTTCTCTACAGTGTCCCATACTGGGTTGAAGGGTAGAATCTCCGGCAACACTCACATTCCTTTGTTGTAACAAACAGGTCTTGTGTGTCAAAGCCCAACATGGTCATCTTTTTGGAACAACAGAGGGACCTATGGGATGTGCAGAGAAAGGAGACCGTAGCCTCATACCCAGGTAGGTGGGAATGAATGAGGCAGATGACAGAGATGAGGTCTCAGTGTGAAGGATAAAGATAGACCTTCCTTAAAAAGTGGTTTGAGCAGACCTTCTTGAATGGCAATTAGTTTGAACAACCTAGTTTCATGTCTCTTTCTTTCACAGAAGGACATCTGCTTCCCAACAACACATCACCCTTTTAAATTCTCTAAGGATTCTCCGTCAGTTCCACCAAAGGTCTTTCACGTCCACAGTGAGGGCCTCCGTAATCTGACTGGTTATCCGTTGCTTTGAGGGTTTGGGGAAATTTCTGTGTTTCTGAGGAAGTCTATGTTCATTCTTTTCTGAGTTTGCCTTGTGTGAGATGTGTGTGAGGGTACCGGTAGGCATATGGGGGTTTGGTGCAGAAATTCCACGAACACTGGGGACAGATACAACCTATTCTCTGGTTCATGCTTTCCAATATGTGGAGGCTTTAATCTCAATCACAAAAAAGTGAGACTCAACTAATTTCATCAGATAATAAAGCACCTCCTTAAAACGAAAAATCTAATCCTTTATTTCAGTTCAAAAGTTCAGTTTTTAGGGTGCATGTGTGGCTCAGTTGCTGAAGCATCTTACATCACCTGAGGTCATGATCTCACAGTTAGTGAGTTCGAGTCCCACGCAGGCCTCTGGGATGACAGCACAGAGCTAGCCTTGAATTTTATCTGTCTTTCAGTTCCTCTCCTTCTTGGGTCTCTCTCTCTTTAAAAATTAATTTTAAAAAACTTAGAAAAAACAGGAAACATTCATTTTTTGATTC
Source organism: Helogale parvula (assembly GCA_004023845.1). Lineage (NCBI taxonomy): Eukaryota > Metazoa > Chordata > Mammalia > Carnivora > Herpestidae > Helogale > Helogale parvula. The sequence goes on from PJEM01019268.1 coordinate 11,754, forward strand.
TGTTAACTAATATAAGAAATTTTCATTCTATACGTTCCATTCCTCAATGGTAGAATCACTTAAAGGTCCTATTATTTGCCTAGCTATTCCACATAAATTAATGTCACAGGAAGGAAAGAACATTTTGAATTCAAAACTTGCAGCCTGTAATAAATCTCTATTGTTCATTTTCTCTTTTTTTTTAATTTTTTAATGTTTATTTTTGAGAGAAAGAGAGAGACAGAGTGAGTACGGAGCAGGGGCAGAGAGAGGGAGACACACACACACATACACACACACACACACACACACAGAATCTGAAGCAGTCTCCAGGCTCTGAGCTGTCAGCACCGAGCCCAATGCTGAGGTTGAACTCACAGTGTATGAGATCATGACCTGAACCAAAGTCTGACGCTGGACTTTGTCTGACAAAGTGCGAGCTACCTACACATGCCTGTCACTATAATACTAAACTCTGGCTATGTACTCATTAAAAAAGGCACATTTTGGGGCGCCCGGCTGGCTCCGTCGGTTGAGCGAGTGGCTTCGGCTCAAGTCATGATCTCACCGTTCGTGGGTTGGAGACCTGAGTTAGGCTCTGTGCTGACAACTAGCTCAAAGCCTGGATCCTGCTTCGGATTCTCTATCTCCCTCTCTCTCTGACCCTTCCCTGATCACTTGGTCTCGATCTCTCTCTCTCAAAAAATAAAAACATTAGGAAAAATATTAAGAGAAAAAGAAAAAAGACACATATTGAATTGCTGATATGGCTTCATGCACAGGAAAATTATAAAGTATATTCATTAATGTCAACCTTGGAAAATTTAAGGGTATAACTCCTTTTTGAAAATCAAGAAAAGAAATAACTTTCATTTCTTTTAAGGTTTATTTTTTCTCATGTATTTTGAAAGATGGAGAGAGAGAGTGGAGGAGGGGCAAAGAGAGCAGAGAGAATTCCAGCAGCTTCCACACTGTCAGTGCAGAGCAGGATGTGGGGAAGGAACTCATAAACGATGAGATGATGACCTGAGCTGAAACCAAGAGTCAGAAGCCCCACCCTCTCTGAGCCACCCACGCACCCCAAAACCTTTCATTTGTAAACATACAAACAACATGAAAGTTGTAAAATCTGCCAACATTAACTTTATTAAAATTTTTGGCGATTAAATTAACATGCAATCTGTGTGATGCAGAAAGTCTAGTGATTTGGGGTGCCTGGGTGGCTCAGTAGTTAAGTGTCAAAATTCAGTTCAGGTCATGATCTCATACTTGGTGGGTTCAAGTCCCCCATCAGGCTCTGTGCTGCCCCCTCAGAGCCTGGAGTCTGCCTCAGATTTTGTGTCTCCCTCTTGCTCTGCCCCTCCCCCTCACACTCTCCTTCAATGTATCAAAAAATAAATAAACGTTAAAAAAGATAAGTACTTAAAAAAACAGCAACAGGTGGCTCAGTTGGCAAAGCATCCAATTTCAGCTCAGGTCATCATCTCATAGTCCGTGGGTTTGGGTCCTGCATTGGGCTGTCTGCTACAGCTTAGAGCCTGGAACCTGCTTCTGATTCCTTTCTCTCTCTCTCTCTGCCCCATCTCCAGCTCACTCTCTGTCTCTCTCTCTCTCAAAATACAATAAAGACTTAAATAATTTTTTAATGATTGAAAAAGAAAAAAGAAAAACTAATGATACCTTTTTCCTGAAGTTGGAGTTCTCTAATTTCAGTTTTATGTATAAGAAATGTTAATTCTAGTCATCAGATAGTAGAAGGTAGAATACTTTTACGTTTATTCTTTACCTTTCAGCTGTATCTTCAAATGATACTGAGAAGCTCCTTCCAAAGATATTCACAGAAATTGCTTCCCAAAGAGTGTCAGTAAATAGATATAAACATATTGTCCTTGAGAATGGACACTTAATGATGAACTGGAACATGGATGATGAGAGTGATGGGCATCAAAGATGTCTGAGGACTCTTTTTCCAGAGAACAATGATGAATTTAGTAAATATGTGGAGGTCTTTGATCCAAGCACCAACCTTATACATAAGAGCATACATCTGGGAGAGAATCCTTCTAAATATAATGAATGTGGGAAAACACTTAACAAGTCCTCCAATGCTGGGGATCAAAAGAGGATTCATGTGGGAAAAACCCCATACACATGCAGTCAACCTGGGAACTTATTTCGTCAGTCGTCAAGACTACATACAAACAAGACAATCCATACTGGAAAGAAAGGTAACATTTGTGAGGAGTGTGGCAAAGCCTTCAACTGGCACTCAGCACCAATTCAACATCAGCGAGTGCACACTGGAGAGAACCCATACACATGTGCAGGATGTGGTAAAACGCTTAATTATGGTTCATCAGTAAATGGACATAGACTAATTCGTACTGGAGAGAAACTTTACACACATAAAAAATGTGGGATTGTCGTTACCCAACACTCTCCTCTTACCGAACATCATCAAATCCGTACTGGAGGGAAACCTTACAAATGTAACGAATGTGGCAAAGCCTTTAAGTCGTTCTCAGCCCTTATTCAACATCACCGAACCCATACTGGAGAGAAGCCTTACCAGTGTAACGAATGTGGCAAGGCCTTTACCTACCACTCAGACCTTACCAAGCATCACAGAACCCATACTGGAGAGAAACCTTTCCAATGTCAAGAATGTGGCAAGGCCTTTAAGACATCTCTGCCCTTAATCAACATTACCAGACCCATACTGTAGTGAAGCGTTACCAATGTAAAGAATGTGGCAAAGGCTTTAAATCATTCACAGCCCTAAATCAGCATCACCGAATCCATACTATAGAGAAGCCTTACCAATGCAGCGAATGTGGCAAGGCCTTTAATCGGCCCTCAGAACTTAATCAACATCACTGAATCCATACTGGAGAGAAGTCTTACCAGTGTAATGAATTTGGCAAGGCCTTTACCTACCACTCAGACCTTACCAAGCATCACCGAATCCATACTGGAGAAAAACTTTACCAACGTAATGAATGTTGCAAGTCCTTTGCCATGTGCTCATACCTTATTAGACATCACTGAATCCATACTGCAGGGAAACCTTACCAATGTAAACAATGTGGCAAGGCCTTTCTGCCACCGTCATGCCTTAATCAACATCACCAAATCCATATGAGAGAGAAACCTCCCCATTAAAAACAATGTGGCAAGGCCTTTCCCCCACACTCACACCTTACTCAACATCACGGAATTTATAGTAGATAAAAACCATACCCAATGAAAGAATGAAGTAAGATCTTTCATCACTCTTCAAGCTTTACTCATTATCATAGGTTTCATATTGGAGCAAATCTTCCAAATTTAAGGAACGAGAGGAAAGTTTTGTGGACTGCTCACCCCTTATTTCCCATTGGAAAACTTATACTGGAGACAAACCACTGAATACTAAACAATGTGACAAGGCTTTTAAGCAAAGCTGTTATCCTGACTCCTGAACAGAGAAGGAATACTGGGGAGGATTTTGCAAATATAAAGAATTTCAGAAGCCTGTGAATCAGAGGTGAAGCTTCATTCTACATCACAGAATTCGTACTAGAGAAAAAACTTCAAATATAATGAATGTGGTAAAACCTCTATGACTGCTCAGCCCTACTCAGGATCACAGACTTTATACTGAGGAGAAACACTGCAAAGGTAAGGAATGTGTGCAGCTTATACCAGGAACTCACAACTTGCTCCACATCACAGCTATCTTACAACATAGAAAGTCACATGTAGAGAAAATTGCAGAGCTTAGAAGTGGAATTTGATCTTTAATCAATATCTGAAAATGCACATGAGAATTAGATCCTACAGATATAAAAAATGAGGCAAGGGGAAGGGGTAGGGGGGAAAGAGGTGGTGGTGATCGAAGAGGACACTTGTGGGGAAGAGCACTGGGTGTTGTATGGAAACCAAGTTGACAATAAACTATTAAAAATAAATAAAATAAAAATAAATAGATAAAAAATGAGAGAAAGCCTTTATATTAAACATAACCATTAGCAAACACCAGACAGTGTAGAAAAGAAGATAAGTTGGAAGACATAAATATTTAGAAAAATATATAATTGAACATCATAGGTCAATAAATGTCACAGAATTCACCTTGGAATGTAGTGTATCAGTCTCTATTCAGACATACATCAACATACTGATGCTAAGGAATAATACAAAGTTAAACGTGTATGCTATTATGCCTTGAGAGAGTAAATGGATTAGTTTTTGTAATGTTGATTTTTGTGAGAGAGAGAGAGAGAGAGAGAGACAGATAGCAGGAGTTGGGGATTGGGCAGAGAGGGAGGAAGACAGAGAATGTGAAACAGGTTCCAGGCTCTGAACTGTCAGCGCGGAGCCCCATAGTGGCTTGAACTCACGAACTTCAAAATCACCATCTGGGCCAAAGTTTAATTCTTAACTGACTGAACCACCCAGGTGCCCTAAAAGGACCAATTTTTGCAGAGGTGTAATTAATTTCTGTCTCTGTGCTCTTTGTTTGTCACATCAACCCTATCTGACATTTGTGACTAGAAAATATTAGTATATTTCTTCTCCAAATTCTTCCAAAATTCATGAATTCCGAGTGCCTTTCGAAAATTATGTGGCTGATTATTGATGCAGCAGAGATACGACCTGCCCTGCTTCACGAG
>PJEM01019269.1:0-16391 GCA_004023845.1 Helogale parvula
TTGATTTTGTACCTGCAACTTTGCTGAATTCATGGATCAGTTCTAGAAGGCTTCTGGTGGAGTCTGGCGGGTTGTCCTCCTAGAGTATCATGTCATCTGCGAAAAGTGAAAGTTTGACTTCTTCTTTGCCAATTCTGATGCCTTTTATTTCTTTTTGTTGTCTGATTGCTGATGCTAGGACTTCCAGCACCGTGTGAAACAACAGTGGTGAGAGTGGACACCCCTGTGGTGTTTCTGATCTCAGGGGAAAGCTCTCAGTTTTTCCCCATTGAGGATGACATTAGCGGTGGGCTCTTCATAAACTGCTTTTATAATGTTTAGGTAAGTTCCTTCTATTCTGACTTTCTCAAGGGTTTTTATTAAGAAAGGGTGCTGTATTTTGTCAAATGCTTTTTCCGCATCTATCGACAGGATCACATGGTTTTTATCCTTCCTTTTGTTAATGTGATGTATCACATTGATGGATTTGCGAATAGTGAACCAGCCCTGTAACCCAGGAATGAATCCCACTTGATCAACCTTGCTGTGTTGAAGACGTTGCCCTGACAAACAGACCTGCACAGAGTCTTACATGAGGTGGCCCGTGACTCTTCAGACGTTCAAGAGGTTGGTCCTAGAGAGGGCGCACTGGTGTCTCAGCCTCCGTTTATTCCATCTAACAAGAAGGGACGTTCGCAGTCCGGCCGGCCTCCTATCGGCCTAGTTCCCCTAGCGAGAATGAAAAAGGTGGTGAGGCTTGGAATGGCAGTTCTGGGAACACCTGTACCCGTCTCTCAGTACGTAGCAGCCCTGATTCCCAACTAAGGGAAGCAATAAATGCTTATTGACAGGTTGGGCGGGCATGGCGAGAGGAGCACCCAGTGCCGGCGCCTGCTGCTCCTGCTGGAAGCACATACTTTCCGTGGCCGCCCAGTGCCGGCGGCCCACCGCCGGAAACACGTCATCTGCCCTGACCGCCCTCTGCCCGTGCTCAGGAAGCACGTCGTCATCTGCTCTGGCCGCTGCATCTCTTAGCCTGACAGGGGGTTCTCTGCCACCGGAAACACATAGGGGGCTGCTGTTCCAATAAAGGCCTGGTCCCCTGCTCTCCTGCATGACTTCCCTGGCCCATCGTGTTCGGACCAGGGAACCTCGCCTGAGAGTGCTCCCAATAAGGGCCTTTTACGTGTATTTCTGACCCTGTAATAAAGGGCCCGGGATCTCTTTTGCCAGCCTCTCTGTTTTGGGAATGTTCCACTCCACCCATTTTAACCTTACACTTGTAACTCCTTTGTCCAAGCTTGCCTGGAACCAGCTGTGACAAAAAGGCGATGAGATCTTGGGTTGAAATCTTTGAATTGGACGGTGTGGTTTTTTTTTTCTTTCCTCCCTAACAACAGAGTTTCTGACAGATATGAGGCCTATATCTTTTGAACCGTATAAAATAGTTAAGGGTCAACCAACATTTAAAAACCATGACTAGATTGTGTTCAGCATACCCAAGAGATTTTGATTATGAGTTCAGAAACATGAGTTTTGTTTTTTATTTCATTTTATTAAAATTTTTATTTTAATTAAATTTTCATTTTATTAAAATGTTTATCTCTTTTGGAGACAGGGAGAGAAACAGAGGATGAGTGGGAGAGGGGCAGAGAGAGAAGGCGACACAGAAACCGAATCAGGCTCCAGGCTCTGGGTTGTCCACACAGAGCCTTGTGTGGAGCTGGAACTCACAGATTGCGAGATCTTAACCTAAGCCGAGGTCGGACGTTCAACAGCTGAACCACTCAGGCACTGTAAAAACATGAGTTTTCATATGTTGAAGACAATAGATTTGTTACAAGTGAATCCTTTTTATTGAGGAGAATGTGTTTTTTATCCATGCACAGTGTAAAACCTTAGAAATGTGTAGGTTTGAAAAGGTGTGGTATGACTTCGTGTGTGTGTGTGTTTGTGTGTCTGTGTAAGTATTTAAGAAAGGCTATTGTGTTGAGACTCCGAATGTTCACTTTCCTAGAGAACTTTTTCACCAATTCCCTGGATTGGTTGAACGTTTCTCAGATTTTTCTAGAATACTTCTAACGTCTAGGACTAAGCATTGCTTTTTCTAGGTAGGGAGAGTTAGGCCAAGTCAAATAGATAGGAGGAACGCGTGCATGTTATCTTACCTGGAGACATGCCTTTACCATAGTTGTTGCCAGCACTGTCCTGCCCTTCCTTCCTTGATAAGAACAGAGACATAATCCCTAAAAAAAGTATCTCCACAGGTGCCCCTGGTTGTCCACGAATAGACTAGTCTTCTTGGCTAAATTCCCTGAGGTTTTTGGAGAGGGAAGCATGGTGAGTACATCAGTCAGCTCTCAGTGTCTAACAAGCAACTACGAACAAACCTCAGTGGCATGCAACAGAAGGCGTTTGTGGCTCATGCATTTGTGGGTCAGCTCTATGCCTCTGTGGACCTCACCCTGACTTGTTTATGCAGCGCGAGTTGGCTGCAGGTTGTCTAATCAAACCAGGGCATGACTGAGCCATTGGGCTTTGACTGTGATGCCTAGGGAGCTCCAGTTCAAACTCAAGTCCGTGGGTCTCAGACAGTATGTCTCATCCTCTCTTGACCAGCAGCCTACACAGGCACGCCTTTGTCATGGCAGTGGCAGAAGCACAAGAGGGAGGATCCCCCAGCAAAAGCTAGCTGTGTGTCCCAGTCAACTAAGACCTCATTGGCCAAAGCAATTTTTATAGCTGGTCCCAAAGTCCAGGGGTAGGGAAAGGCACTCACTCATGCTTACACACGGGTGCTACAACCCAGTTGGGAAAGGGTGTGGATATAGGGAGGTGTAAAAAAATTGCCCCCCAAAATTTAATCTACCACAGTGGGAATGAGACACTTCCCTGCCTTGTACAGCAATCACCGCTGGTTCTGCATAACCCTATGCCAGGCACTCACATGTAAAGGGATTCTTTCCTCACCTTTCTCTGGGACTTCTTATAGCCCTCCTCTGCTCACTCCCCTGACGGAGACATCCTTTTTTTCTTTTTGTTTTATGTATTTACTTCCTTATTTACTAGTCATTTACATATTTACAGAATGGGGAAGGGGCAGAGAGAGAAGGAGACAGAGATTCCCAAGCAGGCTCTATATACTGACGTGGGGCCCAAACTCACAGAGCATGGGTCATGACTTGAGCTGACGTCAGATGCTTTAACTGACTGAGCCACCCAGACACCCCAGTCTTTGTGTTTGATTTGCTTCCTTCTTTTACCACATCATTTATTTAAAAATCCAAGTAAGTTAACAGAAAGTGTAGTCCTGGTTTCAGAACTAGAACCCAGGGATTCATCACATACATATACCCCAGTGCTCATCAAACAAGTGCCCTCCTTAATGCCCATCCCCCATCTAGCCCATGCCCCTCACCCATCTTCCCTCCAGTAACCTCCAATTTGTTCTCTGTATTCAACAATCTCCTGTGCTTTGTCTCCTCTGTTTTTATGCTATGTACATGTTCTGTGGAGTTTGGGCATTCTTGCAGGAGACTCACAAGCTGACTGGGGTCATGAAGTAGGGAAGGCTCTGGGCCTCATGTCTGCTACAGGTTTCCCATAAAATTTCCCCTGAAGAAAAAAAAAAGGGGTTCCATAAGTAGTCTGAATTTCCTAATCACTGCTGCAGAAGGACTTGCGCATTGTTTAAGATGGTCTGTAGTAACATACTATCTCCAAACCCCATTCTGTAATCTGAGAAAGTGAGAAGGGGGACTTAACACATTTCTTTTTTGTTTACAAGATCATAGAAACACACTCTATGTGAGAAGAAAAAAGCAGAAATGTGTCTCTGGAAAAACTATAGCAATGTTGTATTTTCTAGCACTGAGATAAAGGCCATCTGACCCCAGATCAACATTTCTGATTTTTAAGTTTATTTATTTATCTTGAGAGAGAGCGGGGGGTGGGGTAGAGAGATCAGAGGCATGAGAGGAATGGGTAGAGAGGTGGAGTGAGAATACCTGAGAGGCTTCATGCTGTCAGTGGAAAGCCTGATAAAGGGCTTGAACTCACCAACCATGAGACCATGACCTGAACTGCAATATAGATTTGACGCTTCAGGAACTGAGCTCCCCTTCCCCCCCCCCCCCCAATTCAGCATTTCTACCACGAGTCTCAGTTTCTGCATGTGTAAGATGGAGATTCTCACTGGCAGTGCAGCACCCTGCACCACATCCTCCCCGCCACCTGGTGTCAGCACACGCGTGATGGACGGTTCCACAGGCTTCATCGGATTCCCCAGAACACACTGCAGAGCACAGCTCAAGATGTGTGTCTGTTTGGCTGTCGCTGGGATTCCATGGGAGGCTGGCCACCTCAGGCAGGCACAATCCAATAATGCGGAGGAGTTAATGCCCCAGTAATGACTCTCAAGTGAAGAAGAATGGGAGTCAGCCAGGATCTCCCTGGTCCCTTCCATATCCGGCACCACTACTTCTGAGAAGTGTCCTAGGAGGGTCTGTAGCATCTACATGGGATTGACTCCCACCAGCCCTGCATGAGAATTAACTCAGGAATTCATCCGCTCTTGGTGTCAACATCTGTCTGCCAAAGATCTCGGAGCCCCTCCTGAGGTCAAGGTGAGGTGTGATTAGTTTGCTCCAACAGGGAGAGCACCAACCGTGGGCAACTGTGAGAAAGAGTTAAGGAGACCTTGTGTCTAAGGGTGTGGACCTGTGTGGGGTGATTTTGAAAAGGATTGTAAGAAGAGACATGGTTCCCCACCACCACCACCGAACTGAGTGATGCTGAATGGAGGACCCGGGATAATTTTTTTCACTCGGCATTTTAATAATTTTTATCTAACTGGCAGGGCCAGTGAAGCAGACCTTGGGGTGTTGGTGATAAAGACTTACTTATGTCAGAATAAAGGGGATATTTGATGATTTTCAGTTTGATTCACTTGGTAATTGATCACACAGTGTCTTTATCTTTGTGTCTGGTCATGATTACAGGGTGGTCTGGCATTTGTCTTGCTCTCCCATGAGTGGCCTTTTCACAGTCTTTTCTGATAGTCTATGGAAGTTATTTGCTGTCAGAAAACAGTTGCCAACCTTGAGGCCTTTCATCCTGCCTGTGTGGATTTCCCTTCCTTTCTTGTCCCTCCCTCCCCCTCCCCTGTACTTCCTGGGGTCTTGCCTCTGATCATCTGACTGCACCCCAGTCTCGACTTTGCCCTTGTGAGAACTCAAAGCAACACAAGGCTCTTTTAAGTACCTGGACTCCTTGGGTCCCTGGAATATCTTTAAAAATCCAGATATAGGTCTGGCTCCTAAAATCTTAAGGCTTTTTTTAAAGGCCATAATTACTGTTATATTACGGGAGTCTGGACAGTTACCAGCTCCCTACCTCAGAAATACTTCCCCATGAATAAAGCACATAGAAATTAAACACCAGAAGGAAACATAGGTGCAGGAGCGTTTCACAGGCCTTCCTTCCCAGTTTCTGCCTTCCTGCTATCAGTGTTTTCAGGAAGGCGTCCTCTTGTTTGAATGACCTCCAGCCTTAATTCAGAGATGTGTCAGCAGGGGTTTCCTCCCCCTTTTCTACAACAGGGTTCTTAGCATCTTGTGACACTCAGTTGGGGCTGAATGTGGGGATGCTGGATCATCCCCTATGTCTGGTGTGCATGCGTCAGCCATTATTTCTGTCACAAAGTCACAGCATAGCCTGATGCAGTACACGGCAACCAGGAGGGCATGTGCGCAGTGTGTGGGACGATTATTACATTTTTCCTAATGAATAGACTTCATGATTCGGGACAGCTCTAGTCTTACGGAATAATTTCGCAGGTAGTACACAGAGCTCTGTATAGTCATTGTTCACCCATTCCCCTCGCCCCTCTCCCATGCACAGGTTCCCTATTATTAACATGTGGTGTGAGTGTGGTCCATTTGTTACACCAGCGAACCAACACTCACGCATTTCTATTATCTCTAATCCAGAGCTACACCGAAGTCCACTGTTTGTTTCGTAGAGTTCTCTATAAGGCATATAGACATATACCCACCGTTACAGTTTCCTACTGAATGATGATCATTTCACTATGCTAAACATCTCCTGTGCCTCACCTACTCACACTTCCCTTCCCTTCTCCACTTTCCAAAACCCCCCAGTACTGTCTTGATGAATGGATTCGGAAAGGCAGGACACTATTCTGCAGCGCTGGAGTGTTAAGTAGGGTGGCTTTGCCTCTTGACTTTTGTTTGATCAGGAGGGTTCTCACATACATAGCCATCCTGTCAGGTTATGCAGAGAGTCATCCTTAAGAAGATGATGCGTGCAAAGTGCTCTGCACACGGTTGGGGGCTTGGTACAGGTGACCTGTCCCCCATTCCTCCGTTGTGGCTTCAGTGAGGCTTGTAGTTCGAGAGAAGGATGCGGCACGCCTAGACACCCAGATGATTCTGTATTCTTATGATAACTCTTTTCTCTGTCTCCATCTCAAGGGGAAGAAAAACTGGCTTCTCTGGCTCCAGGCAGGAGAGAGATCTAGTGGGAAATTTAATTTTCTTTGTGAGTGTATGGAAGTCAGAGACTGAGACGTTTATTAATCACCATGAGAACCCGCTGCTGCCCTGCTGCAGTGATCGTCACCTGCTCTGGTCTGTCTTCGTAGGGTCATCCAATCGGAACAGCCCAAATTAACACCCAGGATTGGTTCGGACCTACCCTGACACCACCTTCCTCCAGCAAGCCCCCCACCTCTCATCACTGTCAGTCTTCGCTGACATTGGAACATTTCTTCCTCGATGCAGACTCAGTCTTAATGGCAGGATTTCACAATACAGACACTTCTTTCTAGCACAGTGTTTCATAATGCAGAGTGGAAATGGCGCGATAGATAACTGGAGAAGGTGGGCTTGCAATGTGGAGAGAGCCACCGGTTCCAAAGTTGTGCTTGCTCCTTGAATGTAGGAAAACTTTGTTGCTCACAACTCACCTACTTTGTTGGGGTGGCTCTGTGCCTGCTGTATCCTAACAGTGGTGGATTGGTCAGGGTCCCACGGGAGACAGGTGGCATAGGCAAATACAATTTAGGAGAGTTTAATGAGAAAGTGAGAGTCTGCACAAGTGTACAGTGGGTGAAAGGCACCCACAGGGGATGGTGAGGCACAGAAGGCCCAAGTCATTGGCAAGTCATTGGCTTCTCTGATGGGCCAGGTGTGGGAATGGTGATGGAAACTTGGTAAGACCTATAGCTGTCAGACAGGGGCTGTTTGAAAGGAGCGGCGCCGTTAGGTGGAAAAATGCAGACCTTTGCTGAGGTATTTTCTAGCTGGGAGGGAGCCAGGGATCAAATATGTAACTTCTCTCCCCTGGCCTCCTGTTGCTTGTTGGTACCTCAGTTTGCCATGGTAAGTCAGAGGGAAAAAGAGTCTGGGTGATACATTCTACCAAGGTCAGTCTTCTGGTGACAAGAGCAGGGCAGGGCAATGTGGACAAGAGCCGGGGCACAGCAAGCGGAGAGGATTCAGCACAAGTGTGTTATCAGCAGGATACAAGTGTTAAGACTGTGCCAAGACACCAGAGCTACTAACTGAGCTGCTGGTGTAAGGGAAACAGGGGCGTTAGTGTTAACCAACAGCCACATGACATAAAATGCTACATGAACCTAATGATACTTGGTTTCGCAACTCGAGGGCATAATTATGAAAAAAATATTTACTGGGATATAACTCATGAATGTCAAATTCCTGAAGCCCTACCGTTTTTACCATATCGAACCCTATAATCGCTGAAATAAAAATATATATTTCTCTTGTAGGAGACAACACATACCATCAACTTACCATCTTAACAGTGTTTAGGGGTACAGTACAATGTATAAAACTCTATGCACATTGTTGTACGACAGATCTGTAAAAATTTCCCACCTTGCATGACCGAATCTTTTGGCCATTAAGCAACAACTCCGCATTTCTCTCTCTCTCTCTCTCTAGCTTCTACAACCACCACTCTACCTTCACATTCTATGAATTTGACCGTTCTAGGTACTTCCTGGAAGTGGAATCATGTAGTGTTTGTCTTTCTGAGATTGGCTTAATTCTCTTAGCGTAATGACTTCAAGGTTCACCTGTGGTACAGCACAGACAATTTAAGAACAGAGAAACTTTTACTTCTTAGGTTCCAATTTCATTTGGTTTTATTTCATTTTTTCCTAATAATAGTTTATTGTCAAAATGGTTTCCAAATAACACCCAGTGCTTCTCCCCACAAGTGCCCCCCCTCCATGAGCATTACCCCCGCCCCCTCCCCTGTTTCTTCTCTAGTGGCTGTATTTTGGATTTCTAGTACTATATTGAATAAAATGGCAAGGATTCACATATGTACTTTGTTCCTGGTCTTAGAGGAAAAGCTTTCAGTTTTGCACCATTGCTTATGAGGTAGCTGTGGACTTTTTATTTATGTCATTTATTATGGTGAAGCACTTTTCTTCTTTTCCCAGTGTGTTGAGAGTTTTATCATAAAAACTTGCTGAATTGTGTCAAATTTTCTTTTCTGCATAACTCTGATGACCATGTGATCTTTGTCCCTCGTTCTGTTATTGACGTATCCTACATTGATTTATTTGTGTTTTGTAAACCGTCCTTGCATCTCAGGGATAAGTCCCAGGGGGGTGTGGCCTGTGTTCAATACAGCCTGCTAGTATTCTGTTGGGGACTTTGGCAATAATAATGTCCATCAGGGATATAGCCTATCGTTGTTGCTGTGTCTGGTATCTTTGGTTTTGGTTATCAGGATAATGCTGTCCTCATATAATGATTTTAGAAGTATTCCATCTGCAGCTTGTTGATTAAATGTTTCTTTTTCTTTCTTGAGGGAGACAGTAAGAGTGAGTTGGCGAGGGGAGAGAATCCCAAGTAGGCTCCGTGCTGTCAGCATTGGAGCCAGGCGTGGGCTCAGGTTCACAAATTGTGAGATCATGCCCTGAGCAGAAACCAAGAGCCAGATGCTTAACTGACTCCACCACCCAGGCGACCCCTCCATCTAGAATTTTTAAAAAGAGTTTGAGAAGGATTGGTGTTAACTTTTCTTTAAATGTGTGGTAGAATTTTCTTATTAATTAGAAGATTCTGATTACCTTTTGTGATTCCATTATTTCGACTTATATTGACCCTTTTCCTTTACCTTAAAGCTCTTTTCCTGCAAAGTCTTTATTTTAAAATCTGTTTTTGTTTTTATTATACTCTGGCATACAACTTATTCTAAATCACTTTAAATTTGGCCTTCTGAGAGAATGAAGTAATTTAATCTTAATATAATTTTATAATTGAGTGTCAAAATTAGGAAAGAAGGGCAGTTTAAAAAAAACCCATTTATGTAAAAGTCTAATGTTTTATTCTAGCACTGAGAAGATTTTTTCTTTCTTTTTTTTAAGGCTAAGAAGGGCCTTGAACAATATTCAGGGTGGTTGTCTTTTCAATTGAAGAATCTAGCAGGACCAAAGCCAACATAATGTAACTCAAAGCAATATTTTTTCACATTTTAATTCTGTAGTATTTTTCCTTTTTTGGCCCTAAAATTATCAAATGCATATTACTAAGGTGAGCATTCTGATTTTTTCAAAACTTTATGATCTAGATATAATACAGTTCCTTTGCTCACATTTCTTTCACTTTTTTAAAAGTAAAATTTAGTCCCGTGTTATTTAATCTTAGGAAAAATACTGGCCTTTAATAGTAATCATTCCCATTCTGGAATCCAAGAGATTTTACATTCTTTTTAAGGTGAACTTTAAAATCAACATAGTAGATAAATATTATTCCGTCACTTGAGATGTCTATAAACTATTTATCAACTACATGAAAGCTGATGTGGTTATATTACTCAATACATTGGATGGAAATTGTTTTGTTACATGTGAATGGAAAACAATAGTTTATATAGAAAAAATAGTTAATATAGTTATGCAAAGCACAACGTATGTTCCAATAGAACCCTACAGTTCTACAGAGAGAGCTGTTCAAGTGTATACTTTGTTTTAGGAAAAGCCAAGCTATTCCCATATATAGATATCTGGGAGGCCCCTAGTTATAGATGGGAAATGTAAACATGTTCCTCTATTTCCCAAAGAAATGTTGTATGGGTCTCGGGTTTATCTGGTAGAGTAATGACATAACTCAAAAAGTTACACATTATTATGCAAAATAAAAAGAAATACCAAGCTGCTCTGATAAGAGAATAAATTTTAAATTCTAAGGAATTTCTAAGGTTTAATTTACTGTGGTTACACAACTAATAATGAATACAATTTCTTAGATTTCATAATCTGACTTATACTCTTATTTAAAGGTTACAAGTAACACTATATAAAGTTTCTTATTTCTTTTCTTCTGGTAAGGCAGGCGGACAGTAGGGTTGGCATTAAAATACTGGGTTATAGTTCTCATTTATGTTCTAAGAAATATATAGCCTTGAGGTGTCTATCCTATTTGTACAAGAATAAAATCCTGAACACTTGAAAATCAGTAATTTTTCTTAGATCCTTCAAGGGGTTGAAGTAAGGGTCAGACATGGACTTTGAAAATGGAGAGATGGGGCCACCTGGCTGGATTCGCTGGTAGGGCATGTGACTCTCGAACTCAGGCTCACAAATTCAAGTCCCATCTGAGGGATAGACTTTAAAAAGGGGGAGAGGGGCAGAGAGGAGAAACAGGTGAATACAGAGACAGAATGAATACAGAATATACAAAAACAGCATATTAGGAACAGAAACCCAGGATCTGGAAGTCTGTTGCTAGAGGCCGTACCAGTAGGAGCACTTAAACCATGATTGACTAATTTCTATAAGCTAAGTATGGATGAGCTTGACAGTTAAAAATTATGGGGACCCACTTTTAAGAGGGTCCTAAATGAATTTTAATTTCAGAAGCTCCGCTAAGTTTCTATGGGACCATTGAGAAAAATGTCCTGGTGCTTCTAACAGAATGGGAAAAGTAGTCATAAAATTAACTGAGAATAGTCTATGTGATATGCTAATAGAGACTATTCTGTTTTCCACAATAAGAGACAGCCCTAAAGAGAAAAAGTATGCTGTAATGGCCAAACTGACTTGGTTTTACCAGAGCATAATCCCCTGGGAGAAGGAAAATACCCCAATCAGGCCCTTTTTATCTTCCCTGCACAGCTCACATGAAATGAAATAAAGGGGAGCGGAGGGAGGGAAGGGATAGAAGGAAGAGGAAAGAAGAAAGGAGGGGTGGAGGGAGGGAAAAGAAAGGAAAGAAGGAAGAAAAGATGGAAGGGCAGAGAGAGAAAGAGTGAGGGAGAGAAGGAGGAGAGAGACAGGGATAGAAAGAAAAGAAGAAGGGAGGGTAGAGGAATCCTAATCATAAGACTATAGAATGCTTTGCCTCCCCTATACATGGTAGCTATTATCAATATCTCTATAAAATTATAATGACAGCTGAAAGGACTGCAAGCCTCAGGTACTACTTGAGGAGTTTCTAAGAATACTTAAAGACTCAAGAGACAAATTAATAATAATAATTAACAATAATAGTAGTAATAGAAAAAATACTTACCCTCTACTACTTTCAGCTGCACCACAGAGTAAAAACATAAATCATGTAACACAACTATAAATCTTCAAATTAAATACCAATTTATATTTTAGTTCCTTTTATCCAATACACTATGTCTAGCTATAAATTTTTAAAAAGCCAGGGAAAAATGTCTCAAAAGTCAAAGCAAACCTGAAAACCAGACTCCGATATGGCAAAATTTTGAATACCTAAACTGTGATATAAAATATTATCATCAGTACACTAAAGATTATAGGAAACTGGAGATGCAGGAATGCACGAGTAAAGGGGAACAGAGAGATAGAACACCTAAGTAGGAATCACAAGGAAACACTAAAAATTGAAAACATTATGAGGGAAATGAAGTCTTAATGAGATTCTTGGTGGATTGGATATGCCCAAAAGAAGAATCAGGGAACTTGAAGGTATGTGAGTGGAAACATGCCAAACCAAAAGCAAAGAGAAAACAGAATGAGAGAAAACCCCACAGAAACACAATATCCAAGAGATGTGATATAACACAACGTGCAATAGGAATATCAAAGAAGAAAAAGAGAAAAAGAAGAAATATTTGAAGTACCTGTGACTAGTGAAATTCACAAAATTACTAACACACTCCAAAACACGGGCCCATGAAGTCCAGCAAACATCAGGTAAGACATATACCTAAAAATTGCAGCAAATTAAAGGTAACAAGAAAATCTTGAAAGAAGCCACAAGAAAAAAAAAAAACCTTTATTCAAAGAGGAGTGAACTACTTTGGATTCCCTTTCAGAAGCCACTGGAGAAAGAGTGGAGCACGGTATTTAAAGTGTTAAGGAGAAAAACAAAACCAAAAGTTACCCTTCATAAAAAAGGATAAATGAAGACTCTGAGGTGAATAAAAACTGAGAAAATCTATTGCCAGTAGACTTCCTTATAAGAAATGTTGGAAGAAGTTCTTCAGAAATAAGGAATAAGACGTAAATCAGAAACTTGGATCTCTAAAGAAAGAAGGGAGTGTTAGGGAAATAATAAATGAATGTGAAAATTTTTTTCTTTTTCATATGCCTAGTGGTTCTAACTGATAGGATCATGCTCAGAATAATGTCAAAAATAAAAAAAAAAAGGAATAATCTGTGCTAAGGTACACACAACATGTGTGAAGCAGTAAACTATGATGTTATATGAAAATAGAGTTAGGGGCGCCTGGGTGGCTCAGTCAGTTAAGCCTCCGGCTTCAGCTCAGGTCAGATCTCACGCTCGTGGGTTCGAGCCCCACGTCAGGCTCTGTGCTGACAGCTAGCTCAGAGCCTGGAGCCTGCTTACGGTTCTGTGTCTCCTTCTCTCTCTGCCCCTCCCCCTCTCATGCTCTGTCTCTCTCTGTATCAAAAATAAATAATACATTAAAAAAATTTAAAAAAAAAGAAAATAGAGTTCTATTCCTTCCTTATAAATGGATAGTGCAGACTTTAAGTTATTTAGTAAAAAATAAATAACTTAAAAAAAACGAAAGGAATGTAATGATATGCTAGTAGAGGTAGACAAAAATCATATAAAATTTCTAATAAAAGCAGAGAAGGCAAAAAAAATGGGAGAAAAAAAGCAATGCCAGTGAATGCAAAAGAGCCTCAAATTTGGTTGTTTCAGTAATCAGTTTAAATCTAAATGCTTTAATACATTGACAAGGGGGGGGGTGCCTGGTGGCTCAGTCGGTTAAGCGTCCGGCTTCGGCTCAGGTCATGATCTCACAGTTTGTGGGTTCGAGCCCCGTGTCGGGCTCTGTGCTGACTGCTGCTAGCTCAGAGCCTGGAGCCTGTCTTCAGATTCTGTATCTCCCTCTCTCTCGGACCCTCCCCTGATCGCACTGTCTCTCTCTGTCTCTCAAACATAAAAGTATTGAAAAAAGTTTTTTAAAAAATACATTAATAAGGGACTGAGACTCTCAGCATAGATACAAAAATAAAACTTAACTATGTATTGTTAATAAGAAACCCACTCTGAATATATAGACAAAGGTAAATAAAAGATAAAGAGATGGAAAAATATATCACATGCTACCACTAATAGACAGACTGTATCTTACTTTCACACAAGAATAACTATCATCAAGCATAAAAAGAGACATTATTACATCAAGAATAGAGGCCAGTCCTCCAAGACATAGTAGTCCTTACTTAACATGTATGCACCTTACAAAGCCTCAAGGTACATGAGACCAAAAAAAAAAAAAAAAAGGACTGAATGTGAAATAGATGAATCCATTACTATAGTTGGAGACTTTGACTCCTTTTGAGCAGCAATTGACAGATCTAGTGGCACAATGTGGAACTGAACAGCCCTATTTATCAGCTTGATGCACCTGACATATACATATACCTTAAACAGCTGTAGTATGTATTCACATACAAAATTTTTTCTAAAGATTCACCTGATGAATGGATCAAGAAGATGTGGTATATATACACAATGGAGTATTACATGGCAATGAGAAAGAATGAAATCTGGCCATTTGTAGGAAAGTGGATGGACCTCGAGGGTGTCATGGTAAGCGAAATAAGTCAGACGGAGAAGGACAGATACCATATGTTTGCACTCATCAGTCTAACAGGAGAACAGGAGAGACCTAATGGAGGACCAGGGGGAGGGGAAGAGGGAAAGACAGTTGGGGAGAGAGAGGGATGCAAAACTTGAGAGACTATTGAATGCTGAAAACGAACTGAGGGTTGAAGGGGAAGGGGGAGGGGGAACAGAGGTGGTGGTGATGGAGGAGGGCACTTGTGGGGAAGAGCACTGGGTGTTGTATGGAAACCAATTTGACAATAAATTATTCAAAAAACAACAGGCATACAACTTATGCAGATGCAGTTTGGGAAAGTTACCAACATAAAGTGGGGAATGGAGCTGAAAAGGAGTAGACTTTTGTACAGTATTATACTAAGTTGGTATTGATTCAAATAAATTATTTGAACTTAATTGTTAAAAAAAAGTTAAAAACATTAAAAAAAAAAAGAATAGATCTGGTCAAAGTACTTGTATTTAAGTGGACATTTGCTAGGTGACAGTGAAAGCCCACTTATCACAGCAGAGCGCTTCCCACCCTCTTGGTGTACAGCCTAACAAGTTAAGAATGCAAACGTTAGCGTAATACAAACTTTTCTTTCTTAACAATTCGACAATTACAATCTCTTGCTCGTCTATCAACTGGCTCACTTACTCTTTGGTTTCCTGAGGGAAAGGCAAGGGAAGAACGTCACCTGTCACTTCGGTCCCCGCCTCCCACTTTACAGACGCAGACACGGGGCTCTAGGCGTCCGGTGGCATCACTGTCCCCGGGCCGACCGCGGCGGGTGCGTGGCACCTGGCACTGTAGGAACTGCCTGCGCGGCTTCCTGGCAGGTGCCCCGTATGCCGCCGCTACGGTCTCGTCACATCTCTGGGTGTATCGGAGCCACCGACGTGCTGGCGACCACATGCCTTCCTGCAGACACTGAGCTTTATGTCGGTCTACCAAACCTGGACAGTGACATTTGGTTCTGGATTGTGACCCCAAGATCAAGCCATCTGAATGAGTAAAGTCGCAAGCTCCTTCTTAATTTTTAAAACAAACACATTTTCAAGGTTATACAGAATTTATAAATAACACTGATCACAAGCCAATATTGTTCTATTGATAGAATTGTAAGAAATTGAATGTACTGTTTTGAAATATATAAGGAATTTCAATAGGTTTAGATAAATGTAGACTACAGATAAAACTTTTCTAGGCTATTTACTCAAGTTACTTACAATGTACACATTCCCAGAAATACTCCGTTGTAGTGACATTCTTTATTCCCAGATTTTTCTGCATTTAACTTAAAAGGTGTTTCTTCCCAAGAAACTGAACTTTTCTGTCACATGCGCTTGATCAAATAGGAGAATTTGGTTCATAAAATGGGTTCACTGCAAACTAGGAAAGAAGTTATTAGTAAGCTTGTCAAAGTAAACCGGCTACAAATCATGGATCTCTAGAAGGAAATTATTTTACCATTTAAATTAAATCATCAAAGACATCCAAAACAAAAGTCTGAGATCATGTTTTTAAGTTGCACAAAAATGTTCCGAGTTAAACAGTAACACCCCCTTGAGGAAATACTTGTCTTGGGGTTTTAGTTTTGAGAAGTACTTCCGGAAAAACCAACGGTGGTGTGGTAAGTGCTGCCTGTGGACGCTATCGTACTTTCAGGGTTGGCCTGTGTGTAAGATACTGAGCGTCTTGCGTTAATTATAAGTATATGGATTCATCTGTAAGGCCTTTGGCTACATGAAACTAAAAATCTACCATATGCTCACAGTTTAAACAAAAAGTTATATATACCACATTGCTGTTAAGTTACCCTTCTGTAGTATTTTTTTTTTTTTAACCATTCGGTTTTGAATATTCTCCTTTAACAGCTGGCTAGGTGATCAGTTTCTCAAACAGTGTAATAAGTATATTGTAATACATGTGAAAGACCTGTTAAATGAAATCACTAATAAGGAAAAGGAGTTAACTGGTTTTTACAGCTTAATTCACTTGATGTGGTCCATCTTCATAAGAACGCTAAATATTCTTACTTGCTACTTCTGACTAGGAATATTAACTGTGCTGATATGCAAAAGAAAATCCTCTTGAAGTACAGAACATTTAAGTTACGAGGAACATACTGTTAGCACTGCAGTTTAATCACTAATGTCCTTACTAGTATTGTATTTTTTCTAATTAAGCCTCAAGAAATACAAGTGGCATCATTTTCCTTGAGTGACTGTTTGGTAGACTTCCCAACAGCTTATCATCTATAGTCACTGTGTTGTAAGTTACTTGTAAAGTAGGTGGAG
>PJEM01019270.1:0-16385 GCA_004023845.1 Helogale parvula
CGGGGGGGGGGGCACTTGTGGGGAGAAGCACTGGGTGTTATATGGAAACTAATTTGACAATAAACTATTATAAAAAAAAAAAAACAATGGCCAAGGACAGCAGAGATACCCTGGAAGAGGAGGAAGCTGGGAAGAATTGCTCTTCCAGTTATCAAGACTTATCTTAAGGACACCAGGATGGCACAGTTGGTTCAGCATCAAAATCTTGATTTCAGCTCAGTTCATGATGTCACAGTTTATGAGATAAAGCCTTCCATCTGGCTGTGTTCTGACAGCACAGATTCTGCTTGGGATTCTCTTTCTCCATCTCTCTCTCTCTGCTCCTCTCCTGCTCTCTCCCTGAAAACAAATGAATAAATAAATAAATAAATAAGACTTATTTTAAAGCTATAGTAATTAAAATAGTTTGCTATTGATGCTGAGCTGGACAGATAAGCCAGTGGAACAGAAAACAGATCAGAAAGAGTTCCATGAAGATATGGACAGTGCATAATATAGTATATTAGAGATGACATTATAACTTAGTAGGGAATTAGTGGCTTTTCAGTAAATGATACTGAAATATAAAATACCCATGTGGGAAAAAATCTGCCTCACACTATATAAAAAAAAAAAATGTGTGAAAGACAAAAGTATAAAGCTGTTGAAAGACAGTACAAGATCTTGATGATATCAAGGTAGGGAGAAACTTTTTAAACAAAATGTGAAGCTTATTTTAAACAAACCGAAAATAAAGATGCAGTGAAAAGTGCTTAAAGTAAAATTTATAACTCTAAATACAAACAGAAAAAATAAGAAAAATCTTTAATAAATGTCCTAGATCTATACTTTGAGGAACTAGAAAATACCAACTTTGAGAAGATAAACAAATAGAAGAGTTTTTATTTACATTGGCTAACAAAAAGTAAAGAAGAGACTCAAAATATTAATCCAAAAGTGAAAATAGGGAGATTACTGTTGATTTCATGAAATAAAATAAGACTATAATACATTATTATAAACATTTTTATACCAATAAATTTGAAAATTTACATTAAATGGACAAATTCCAAGAAACAATATAGAAAAACTGATTAATGAGGAAATAAATATCTGAATAAGACTATCACTAATACGGAGGTTGAATCAAAAGCCACCCAACAAAGCAAGGTCCAGGACCAACTGGTATAATTGATGAAATCTACCAAATATTTACAAATTACAATCAGTCCTTCTCAATTTTTTCCAAAATCTCGAAGAGGAAGGAATACTCTCTCTTTCTATGGAAGCCTCCTAACAAGGCCAGACAAAGACACTACAAGAAAAGAATACTACAAACCAATATCTCTCATGAATATTGATGCCAAAAGCCTTAAAAACATACTAGCCAAACAAATTCAGCAGCATATTAGAAAGATTACACACTATGATCATATGGATTATTCAACATATTATTGGCAGTTGTAGCCAGAGCTATAAGCCAGTAAAAGACATAAAAGGCATACAAATTTGGAAGAAGTAAAATTATTTCTGTTGATAGATAACATGATATTATATGTAGAAAATTCTAAAGATTCCACAAAGAACTGTCAATGACAATAAAATGAATTCAGTGAAGTTGCAGGATAAAAAATCTACACATAATAATCGGCCATATTTCAACACATAAACGCTGAACAATCCATAAAAGAAATTAAGAAAATAATTCAATTTATAACAGCAAAGAATAAATTTAATCAAGGAGACAAAAGAGTGTAACACTGTTATAAGACATTACTGAAATAAATTAATAAGATATAAAAAATGGAAAGAATCCCACTTTCATGGATTGGAAAACAACATAGATAAAGTGCAAATAATACCCAAAGCAATCTACAAATTCAATGCAATCTCTATCAAAATTTCAATAGCATTTTTTACAAAATCAGAAAACATGCATATGGACTCTCAACAAACCGAGAATAGCCAAACAATCTTGAAAAAAGAATTAAAATGTCAGTGGCCTCACAGTTTCTAATTTCAAAACTTACCACAAAGCTACAGTAATCAAAACAGTGCTGCACGCACATTAAGAAATATACATAGACCAATGGAATAGAATAGATATTGCAGATAGAATCCCTTGTGTACATGGTTAAATGATTTTTTTAAATTTTTTAATGTTTTATTTATTTTTGATACAGAGAGAGACAGAGCATGAGAGGGGGAGGGGCAGAGAGAGAAGGAGACACAGAACCGGAAGCAGGCTCCAGGCTGAGCTAGCTGTCAGCACAGAGCCTGACGCAGGGCTCGAACCCACAAACGTGAGATCTGACCTGAGCCGAAGCTGGAGGCTTAACCGACTGAGCCACCTAGGCGCCCCAAATGATTTTTAACAAGTGTGCAAAGACAATCCAATGGAGAAACGGCAGTTTTTCAACAAATGGTGCTTGAAAACTGGAAAAGAATGCAAAAGAATGAAGTTGGACTCTAACCTTACATCATATACAAAAATTAATTCAAAGTGGATCAAAGATCTTAATATAAGTGCTAAATCTTTAACACTTTTAAGAGAAAACATTGAATAAAATCTTCATAACATTAGATTTGGTAAGGATTTTTTTAATATGACATCAAAGGCACAGGCAACAAAGAAAACTGGATAAATTGAACTTCATCAAAATTAAAAACTTTTGTAAATCGAAGGACACTATGGAGAAAATCAAAAGATAATCCATAGAATGGGAGAAAATATTTGGAAATCATGTATCTGGTAAGTGATTTTTTTTTTGCAGAATATATAGAGAACTTCTACAACTCAACAGGAACAAATACAGACTAATTTAAAAAAGCACAAAGTATTTGAAAAAAAATTTGCCCAGTGAAGATATACAAATGGCCAGTAAGTTAATGAACATATGCTTAACATCATTAATTATTAGGGAAATACAAATAAAATACCACAATGAGATACCATTTCACAACTATTAGTATGGCTATTATCATACAAGAAGAAAATAAAAAGTGTTTGTGCAGCTATGAAGAAATTGGAACCCTTATGCATTGCCAGTGAGAATCTAAAATGGTGCAGCAGCTATTTTTTTTCTCAAAAAATTAAACAAAGAATTAACATATGTTCTAGTGATTTCATTTTAAGATATATACCCAAAAGAATTGAAAGCAGGGATTCAGTTCATTGCACACCAATGTTTATAGCAACATTATTTACAATAGCCAAAAGTAAAACCAAAAAGCCATCCAAATGTCCATAAATGGATGAATGAGTAAACAATATATAATATATACAATATATATTCATATACATATATGTGTACATACACACAAATATAAAATATTATTCAGCCTTAAAAGGGAAGAAAATTCTGACACATGTACAACGTGGATGAATCTTGAGGATATTATCCTAAGTGACAAACATTGTATGATTCCATTTATATGTGTTTCCCAGAATAGGCAAATCCATAGAATCAGAAAGTATAATAGAGTTTGCCAGAGATTGGTGATGATGAAGAATTGGGAGTTATTATTTAACAAGCACAGGGTTTCTTTTGGAAATGAGCAAAAATTTCTGACAATAACAAATGATTGGAAGAGTGTGCGGCAACAAGAACTCTCATAAGTATAGGAGTATAAAATAATACAAATATTTATTATTGGTGAGACACCTGGCTGGCTCAGTGAGTTGAGCACTTGACTCTTGATTTCCATTTGGGCCATGATCCCAGGGTCATGGGATTGAGCCCTGCATCTAGAAGATTCTCTCTCTCTCTCTCTGCCCCTATGCCCAGCTCAAGCACTCTCTTTCTTTCTCTTAAAGAAAAACCAAAAAAGAACAAATATTTATTATTGACAATATGGAACGATGAGGGTACAAGGATAATGAGATTAAGTGAGAAATTTCAATTGTGTAAATGATGACATTTCAGTTGAAGAGTCTAAACAAGGTTGTCAGTATTATTACTTATGGTTTTGTATGCCCAAATTATTTTATTATTTAAAAACATAAAAATATAGTCATTGAAAGGTGATATGTAAAACTGTGGATTCTAATGTGACTAAGCTTCAGATATTCAAACATAATTGCTCTGAAAGAATCTCCAGAAATTCTCATAACAAATTCAGTCATTAGAAATAAAGCCAGAAAAAAATAATGAAGAAGTAATGCCAAAACCAGTTTCTTGACCCTGGAAGTGTCTCTAATAAATTTTCATGGTAACAAATTTTCTATTTTCATGACAGTTTCATATTGAGCACCTGAGCCACTAAAAATATGCTAAAATTCAAATGTTTTGACCAAAGAAGTATTTTTTTTAATTTGCTGGAAAAGCAATTATCATCTTTGCATTACTTTAAACTTTCTAGATCTTGAATCTTAATTTATTGCTAAGTTCTCTTGGCCCTTGACCTTTCAAGCCCATCTGTAAACCACAGAGATTCCAACCTTAGCAATAAGAGATGAAGCCCCAGGCCCATTCTGTCCTTTTACATTACCATTGACAAAAAGTCATATCTGAAAGTTTCCCCTACTGAAAATTAACAACTTACCAAATAAATGTTTAGGAGCCTAATTCTTTTTATTATTATTGTAGGAAAAACACTTAGCATGAGATCTGCTGTCTTAACAAATTTGGAACTGCACAACAAGTATTATGTAATATAAGAACAATGTTGTACAACAGGTCTCTAGAACATCCACTTTGGAAAACTGAATCTTTTTATCTGTTGATTGCAACTTCCCATTTTCCCTTCCTCTCAATCCGTGGAAATCACATTTCTATTGTCTATTCCTGTAAGTTTGACCATACACCTGAATGTAGTGAAATTATGCAATATCTACCTCGTGGATTGGCTTATTTAATTTAACATAATGCCCGCCATGTTCTTCCATGTTGTCATATATGGTACAATTTCCTTCTTTTATTTATTTATTTTATTTTTTAATGTTTTTTAAATTTATTTTTGATAAAGAGAGAGAGACAGAGTATGAGCAGGGGAGGGGCAGAGAGAGAAAGACAGAATCCATGAAGCAGGCTCCAGGCTCTGAGCTGTCAACACAGAGCCTGACGCGGGGCTGGAATCTGTGAGCCACAAGATCATGACCTGAGCTGAATTTGGATGATTAACCGACTGAGGCACCCAGGTGCCCCGATTTCCTTCTTTTTAATAGCATTCTATTGTGTGTATATACAACATTTTCTTTATCCATTCATCCTTTGATGGACATTGAAATTTTGGATATTGCGAATAATGCAGCAGTGAACATAGAAATGCAGTTATCTCTTTGAGGTCCTGATTTCAATACTTGTGTGTGTGTGTGTGTGTGAGTGTGTGTGTGTGTGTGTGTGTGTATCCAGAAATGGGATCGCTGGATCTTATGCTGGGAAAACTGGATAGCCACATGCAAAAGAATGAAATTGGATCCTTATAACACACCATACATAAAATCAACTCAAAATAGGTGAAAGATTTAAACTAAGACCTGATGTTGTAAAAATCCCAGGGAAAAAACAGAAAAAAATGCTTTATGGAATTTGGCTAGGCAATGATTTCTTGGATATAAAACTAAAGGCACAAGAAAAAAAAGCAAAAATAAACAAGTGGGAGTAAGTCAAACTAAAAAAAAAACTTGCATATTTAAGGAAATACTCTGCATAGTGAAAAGGCATCCTATGGAATGAGAAAACATTTACATACCATACATCTGATAAGGGCTTAACATACAAAATATATAAGGAACTCCTACAAGTCAATTTAAAAAAATAACCCAGTTAAAAATGGGCAAATGATTTAAAAAGTGATTTCTCTAGGGAGGATATGTAAATTGCCAAAAAAGTAAATAAAAAGATGCTCAATATCATTAATGAGCTATCGCTTCACACCTGTTAGGATGACTATTACAAAAATTAGCAAGCATATGGAGAAATTGGAGCCCTTGTACATTGTTGGTGGGAATGTAAAACTGTGTAGCCACTATGGAAAACAGTGCAGAGTTTCCTTAAAAAAATTAAAAATAGAATTACTATATGATATAGCAAAGGGCACCTAAATCTTTAAATGCTTTCAACGTACAGTTTTACAGGCAGAGAATGAATTTGAAAACCTTTTTTAAAGTTTGTCCATTAAAGCTTACTAGACTGGATACTTAATGAGGAATCAGGAGTAGCAAATTACAAATAATTAATTTCCCTTAAAAAAGCTCTATTCTGGGATAGAAGGTCATGCCTAGGGTTAAATGTCATGCCACTAAGAAGCATGGGCTGCATCCCCTACCACTAGGACCGGAAGCAAGAATAGGAAAGTATCAGTTCATAATTCAGGGGTAAACTCCAGTCAAAATTAAATGTATAACCATATCAAGCTTTGAAGATAGTAAAACTGAGTATAACATTATTTGAAAGGTTTCACAGAAATGGAAGTTTGGTTGCTTCCTGAATTCTGTTCTAGATTAAAGTAAGAGTTTTCTTTCTGTGCTGAACTGAAAACTACTTGAGCACAGACACAATAGGCATAGTGTTTACCATTCATTCCCCTAGTATCTTTATTTTAAAAAAAAATTTTAAGTAAGCTCCACACCCAACGTGGGGCTCAAACTCACAACCCTGAGATCAAGAGTCGCATACTTTAATGACTAAGTCAGCAGGCGCCCCTTTTCCCTAGTTCTTGTACATTGCTTAACATATAGTAACCACTTAATAAATATTTGTTGAATAAATGAATCAATACTTATCTGATGCTGACCATTTCATTCATTCTTCATTACTTAGAATTATTGTGAAAAATTTCTAGCTTTCAAGCTCCAATAGCTTATGCTTCATACTGATGTTCCAATTGGGCTCAGACCATAGTGTTTCATCATGTGATTTTTCAGGTTCCCAGAATTTGCAAATGTACTGGGTCATGTCCTGTTTTAACAGTTCCTTTGGTGAGATTTAAAACAAATGTCAAACATGGAAAGAGCCTAAATGTCCATCACCTGATGAATGGATCAAGATGTGGTATATATATAAAATGGAGTACTACATGGCAATGAGAAAGAATGAAATATGGCCATTTGTAGCAAAGTGGCTGGACCTCGAGGGTGTCATGCTAAGCGAAATAAGTCAGGCGGAGAAGGACAGATACCATATGTTTTCACTCACAGGTCTAACAGGAGACCAGGAGAAACCTAATGGAGGACCAGGGGAAGGGAAAGAGAGTTGGGGAGAGAGAGAGGGACGCAATACCTGAGAGACTATTGAATACTGAAAACGAACTGAGGGTTAAAGGGGGAGGTGAAGGGAGGAAAGAGGTGGTGGTAATGGAGGAGGGCACTTGTGGGGAAGAGCACTGGGTGTTATATGGAAACAAATTTGACAATAAACTATTTAAAAATAAATAAATAAATAAACATTAAAAAAAGATAAAAAAATAAAACAAATGTCATCACAACATAACAACATGTGCATGCATCTTATGAAGAAGTTTTGGATTTTCACTCCAGCTTTCCATAAACTAACTGTATTCTTTCAAGTAAACCATATCAACACTGAATATCTCACTGATTAAATAAGTAGATAAAGCTAGAATATCTTTATTTTTTCAGCGCAAACATTTAAATCACTGAGAGAGTCACATGTTGTAAGTTCAAATAAAGAACTTTAAGTATTTCTGCTGAATATCAAAGATGATAATAATAGTAACAGTAATGACTAACATTTACACAGCGCTTATTATATGCTGAATGTTTAATACAACTTGTTCTAAAGGTTCTTATAATTTTTTTCACTTTATTATTTATATTTTGATTCTAAACTAAGGACTTTAAAAATATATACTTCTTTTCTGATTAACACATGTTCATTTAAAAAATTTTACAAAATACAAAACACCACAAAGCAAAAACTTGATCAATTTGGTTTGTATCTCTCAAGGATGTGTGCATACATGAATTTGTATTTGTGTATAAATAAATTTGAAGTATAATAAAATCTTATTTTACAAATTTCAACATGAAATGAAGTTTTCCCTACAGTATGACTCTAATTACTGCATATTTTTAAATTGTATAGCTACCATGATTTAATCAATCCCCATTGCTAAATATGTTGGTTGTCTTCAAACACTGTGATATTACAATACTGGAATGAATAATTTTATGAATAAAAATTATGCATATTTTAAGATGTTTAATACATATAGTCAAATTTCTTTTCAGAAAGATTTTACCAATTTGTGATATGGTCAACAGAAGACCTTTCATTTTACCATTTTGGACTCTATTATTATTATTGTTATTATTTACCAAACCTGTAAAGGAAAAATGACATTTTATTTTATCTTGCCTTTCTTAAATTTCTGCAATTAAAAAAGAATATTTTGTAAATTTATTATTTATCATAGCTCTTTTTTTCAAAATCAAGAGTTAGTCATAATTTAATTGGCCTGTAAGAACACTTTCTTATGGATATTAATCCTACAATACATGTTGCAAATATTTTTTCCAGTTGAAGATTTGCTTCTGTTTCTTATGTTGTTGAATCCATTAATCTTCTTTTATTTTTTGTTTTAATTCCTAAAAATATCTTTATTATTACAGATCTGATAATATATTATTTACTCTATTTTCTTTGATAATTTAGGCTTAAAAGTTTATACTGGGTCTTAAATTTATTTAAAATTTATTTTGGTTTATGATGCGAGATAGGAAATCAAATTGTATTTTTTTCAGATAATTGTCATAACAATTTTTCATGAATAATTTGCCCATCTTTTCCCTATACATGGATAAGAGAACCCTCTTAAAAATCTACTTAGCTATTTAGAATTTTTCTTTGGGTTTTTTAGTTTTCTTTTGGTCTTTTAATAACTCTGTGACGTGGGTATTATATTATTATTTTACTAAGCCAGGACTGAGTTTTAGAGTTGTTAATAGACTTACTTAGGGCCCTATAGCCAATGAGTGCCATACACCAGGTTGGAAAACAAGTCATTTAATTCATATCTATATTCTCTTTTTTCATCATTACCATGGGAGGATGAGACACTTCATATAAGTATTTGGAGAATATTAAGTTTCAGGACATTTACAAGTTATAGTTGTAGGTATTATTTCCGCATTTACTATTATTATAATTTTAAAATGTACATCCAAGTTAGTTAACATACAGTGTAATAATTATTTCAGGAATAGAATTTATTGATTCATCTTTACGTGTAACACCCAGTGCTCATTCCAACAAGTGTCCTCTTTTTAATGTCTCTTGCCCATTTAGCCCAGTCCCCCACCCCAAACCCCTTCAGCAACCCTGTTTATTCTCTGCTTTCAAAGTCTCTTATTGGGGTGCCTGGGTGGCTCAGTCAGTTAAGCATATGACTTGGGCTCAGATCATGATCTCACAGCTCATGAGTTTGAGCCCTGCCTCAGGCTCTATGCTGACAGCTCAGAGCCTGAAGCCTGCTTCAGATTCTGTGTCTCCCTCTTTCTCTCCCTCTGCCTCTCCCCTGCTCATACTCTGCCTGTATCTCTCTCAAAAATTAAAAAAAAAAACACACAACAACATTAAGTGTCTCTTATTATTTGTCTCCCTTCCTGTTTTTATAGTACTTTTGCTTCCCTTCCTTTATGTTCATCTGTTTTGTATCTTAAATTCCACATATAAGTAAAGTCATATGGTATTTGTCTTTTTTGACTGATGTATTTCGTTTAGCGTAATACACTTTAGTTCCAATCACGTTGTTACAAATGATGAGATTTCATTCTTTTTGATTGTCGAGTAATATTCCATTGAATATATATATCACATCTTCTTTACTCATTCATCAGTCAATGGACATTTGGGCTTTTTCCATACTTTGGCATTGTTGATAGCTATGCAGTTATTTCTAGAGAGTGTATTGTAAGTCCTGGAGGGTGAATGGGGTAATAGCTGAAACGTCTGATCTCAAGGCTGTTGAACACAATAGCGTTATGAGATTCAGAGCCCCAAGATCCTCCAAAGGACATTTTAGATACAACACCTGCTGTAACTCCCTAACATTCCTTGAATCCACACCCACTCCCTTCATGCTTTCACATAGGCACCAGACAGACATAGGTCTGGCTAAAGTCTAAAGATCCTGTGTGCTCTCTTTTCATACTTTGATATACTTTGATAATTATATCTAATAAAATATGAAATAAAGGCTATGTTCAGTTTGCTATTGCTGCTGCTCTTTCTCTCACAGAGGCAGCCCTCCATATCTGTTCAGTATAGTGTCTGAGAACTCTGCTTCAGTATGCAGCTACAAGTGGTGTCCGAACAGGGACCAGAAGAGTCAACTGGTTCCCTTGTCTCTTAATCCAAAAGAAGGGAAAGGATGTCTGCTCATCCAGGTAGGAACTAAGGAAAACAATGCCTATGGTGAGACAGAGCATCCCTAATCTTTTCTGTTCCAATCAGGCATGCAGAATTATTGGTCTTCTTGTTTATTTTACTTTCACTTTCATGTTTACTTGTCATGGGGGGTTCACTATCTAAGTGCAGAACATACGTAAGGAGCAACCCAATATGCTTTTGCACTCATCAAGGTGTAAAGTCCCAAACAAAGATTTAGCCCACACCTGTATTCAGAGACCAGATCTGTCAGAGCTGACAGGCTTTAGGACAGGGAGACTTCTTTCTCTGTCCACTGGGTCTTCATCCGTTTCCAGCCCTCTTGGCAACACCTCACCTATTCTGCCTTTTGTTCTCTCCTCCTACTTGTACATCACCTAAGGTGCAACCTACATGACTGACTTCTATACCTTCTGGGTGCCTCTGGTACCATGAGCTTCTCCTCCTTCCCTTGTTGTCAAGGAGTAAAGAGCACCCAACTATACTTATACCTCCCACTTCAGTTTTCCTCACCAATGTCCCAGGTAAAAGTTAACAATGGTAAAAAAATTGCTTGAATTTTTATGTGGACCCAAATGGAACATATTTGGTATTTAAACTAATTTAAGCTTGTTGGTTTAATTAAGACAGACATATCTTTATATATGAAACTTTTTCTACCTAGGTTTACCTAAGGTCAAATAAGCTCATTTTATCTCTATTGCAATTTGTTAACAAAAAGACAACTTAAAGTTATGACTAATTATGTCTCAAATGTTTTCATGGGTAATTGTTAAAATAGCTTTCAAGGTCTTTGGCAACATAAAACTTTTAAGTTTTGCTTGGATAGTAAACTGGATTAAATTCATTGGACACTTTAGGCTTTTCCCAAATCATATGGAATCCAGAAGCATTGATTATAAAACATAGGTTTGTGCTTTTGGCTTCCTATGGCAAGAAAACTAAGGATATTTAGTCTGTTGGAAAACCTGCTTTATGCTTAGTTGATTTATAAATTTACCCTCTAAAAATATGATGTAAAAGACAGTTCACAATTAGTTACTACTCAGTTTTTACTGGAGACTAAAGTTTCTAAGAGTTAAAATTCTCCTAAATGTAATTAAGACAGATGGAAATAAAGAAAACAACTCTGTATATAGAAAAGTAGAAGTTATGTAAGAAAGATATAAAAAATGGAAATAAATTTTTGTTGAAGATTTAAAAAAAAGTAATTTTGTCCTAAATAAGATTGATTTTTGGAAAAAATGATATGAGACTTAATCTAAATGCAAAGAAAAGCTATAAAGTTTCATGAAGGGAAATCTTTGTAAGATAATTTTATATGTGGTTAGGATGGACTAATGTTAAAATGAACTATTATTTTTATTTATTTTTAATTTTTATTTATTTTTAATGTTTTTTATTTATTTTTGAGAGAGACAAAGACAGAGACAGAGCATGAGCAGTGGAAGGGCAGAGACAGGGAGATACAGAATCCAAAGCAGGCTTTAGGCTCTGAGTTGTTACCAAGAAGCCCACAGGGCTCACACCCACAAACCGCAAGATCATGACTTGAGCTGAAGTCAGATGCTTAAATGAATGAGCCGCCCAGCACCCTTAAAATGAATTGATTTTTAAAATACATTGGTATAATATTGAAATTCTGCTTTTCTCACTATTCAAAAGACAGTTTTCTTGGATTGTTGATCTCTTGATTAAAAAAAATTGTAAACAAAGGTGTTTTATCTCCCTGGAAAACCAAAGCTTTATGTTTTGTCTTTATCAGGTCTTTGATTACTTAGTTAAAACTACTCATTGTTAAAGGAGGTAAGTTTTGCTAACAACTATATACAACTACATATTTTCCTTTAAAATCTTATTGCCATATCGGTTAAACAAGTAATAAAGATTTGTAATGATCTATAATCTTATTTAGGATATGCTTTATAACTTTCTAATATTTTAACAAACTTCCCAAAATTTAAATTGTAAATAAAATCTTTTTAACCAATTGGGCATTTTTATTTGGTATGTTACAAAACATGATTCATCTTCAATAAGATTTCTAAAAAAGGACTTATAGGACAAATAGGTGTTTGACATTTTTAAGACTATAAAACAAATGGGTAAAAATTTCCAGAACTAAAAATTTCCATATCAAATATAATTTTATGGAAATAAATGTGAACCAGAGGAGGGGCAAGAGGGCGGAGAAGTAGGGAGCTCTGTAATTTTCGCCCACCCACATCTATCAAACTGAGAAGGACTGAAGCCACAATACTCTGATCTGCAAAAGTGGGAGGAAAACACACAGTCTCCAGAAAAAAGACAACCTCAAAGATGCCTGAGTGAGTGCAAACATGGGAAATATAAACAGGCTGGACCCCAGAGGTGCAGAGCAGAGGGAGCCACAGCCCAACACAGGGAGAGCACACAGAGTCCTGAAGAGACAAGGGGGAGAGAAATAAGAAACTTAAAATGCTAATAGAACTGTCTCTAGAGAAGAGCTAAAAAAAAAAAAAAAAACAACCACAAAACAAAAACAAAAACAAAAAAACTCAGCCCAGGACAGAGAAAGATATTGTCATTCCACATATAACTACTAGGCATGGGGAGAGAAATCCATCCCATATAGCTGGCGCATTCTTCTTTGGGCTTGGTGGTGACAGCGCTGATTCCAGGTGGCGCCAGAAAAAAAGGCTCCCTCGCCCTTTTGGATCCCAGCCAGGAAGCTGGCCACCAGCAGAGGTACAATCATCTTGGGAAGTAGCATTAAAGTGCATGGACTAGGAATTTGAAATAGGTGGGGCTTGGAAAATACAACTTGCCTCGCCCACAGCACAGGGAGATCAGACTCAAAAGAGTGGCTTGCAATGCTAGGTTCGAGCAGGGCTTGAGATAAGGAGGAATATATCTGGATGGCAAGAGGAAGGAAAAAAAAGAGGGAGAAAGGTAAATGGAAAATAAGGAGTAAAAATTTTAAAAAATTAATGTAAACAAGGTAATAATAATAAAAAATAAGTACAAAAGAAAAAAAGCAGCAGCTCCCCCTCGTGGATAGGCGTGGTTTTGTGTAAGTAGGTCTAGGGGGCTGCTCTCCAAGGCCCCGTCGTGGTGGTTGCGGAGGATGAATGACGGCGGTTCAAGCTCCCCTGGAACTAAGTGCTGCAGGCCACTCTAATGAGTCTGATATCCTTGTGCAGCAGCTGAGTCAAGCTGTATTTTCCAGGCCCGCCTTGTTTCAAAATCCTAGCCCATGCACTTTTATGCTACCACATATGAGATGTGCTTGTTTTGGCGGCTGGCTTCTTAGCCAGGATCTCGTAGGGGGAGGGAGCAGTTTCTCTTGGCACAGGCAGGGATTTATGCTGCAGTTGTCAGAGGTGAGGTGCACTGCAGGAGGTGAAGTGCCCTCCCCCACAAACACTGCCACCAACTCCCAGCTCCCAGCTGGGATCCTGAATGCCTAGGGGGAGGGAACAATTTCTCTTGGCGCCAGCCAGGATTCTCACTGCCGCTGCCTGAGGCGCCGGATGCTGCTGGAAATGAGCTACGTTCTCCTGCAGCCAAAGAGCACGCCACTGCCTCTGCTGCTGCCAACTCCCTGCAGCATTTTGTAGGGGTGGGGGCTATTTTTTCCCTGTTGTCACCTAGGATTCAGGATTCACACGACCAATGCTGGAGGCGAGATGCACTATGGAAATGAGGTGTATGATCCTGCTCCCGGGGCCGCCACTGCCTCAGCTGCCAACTCCCTGACGGGATCACACAGGGGTAGAGGCTGTTTTTTCCCTTGTGCCACCCAGGTTTGGGATTCGGGCTGCCCAGCTGTTATATATGGAGTGAGAGTATTTCTCTCTGTGTGGGATTAAACATTCTTTCTCTCTTCTCTGGAGACAGTACTATGAGCGTGTTCAGTTTCTCTTTCTCTTCCCTTTGTCTCTCAGGGGCTCCGCATGCTTGTCCTGTGTTCGGCTGGGGCTCCCACCTCCCCTGCATGTCTCGAGCTGGCCTATTTTCCAATCTCCCCAGTTTGCACTCACTCACTCAGGTATCTTTGAGGTTGTCTTCTTTCTGGAGTCTGTATTTTCTCCTTCCACTCTTGCAGAAGAGAGTAATGTCCTTCTCAGTTTGATAGATGGAGCAGACGAAGTCTACAGAGCTCCCTTCCTCTCCGCCATCTTGGCTCCTTCTAGTGATTGCAATTTGAATTCCACTTCTATGACTCATTCATAAGTGACTGCTAATCAATTTATGCAATGCCTTTTCTATTTAAAAAATGAATACAATTACTTTGAATCTTTTCCCTTCTTTGGCTTCTATTACACTCAAATACAACTCAGTCGGGCTTTTGTTAACAGTTCTCTTTTTAAGTAGTTTAAATAGTTCTGTGAATTCATATGCATGTATACATACATACAGAGCTTTCCATAATTTGCACGTATATGGGAGACAGAAAAGGAATTTTTAGAGAGATAGGGTTGGAGTCATAATAGTGTATCATCCAGAAAACCAAATCTTGTGCTTGTAATATGTAATTAATTGTACATTAATCTCTGAAGGTTAAATTAAATCAATCGCAACAAAAGGTGCAAAACATCATTAAAAATCACTGATACTCATATTTGAGAGATAGCAGAAAGAAAACTAAAACACAAAGTTGACAACCTAAGTTCAAGTATCACTTTCTACTTAGCTA
Organism: Helogale parvula; assembly: GCA_004023845.1. Lineage (NCBI taxonomy): Eukaryota > Metazoa > Chordata > Mammalia > Carnivora > Herpestidae > Helogale > Helogale parvula. The sequence goes on from PJEM01019270.1 coordinate 15,010, forward strand.
GTAGTGCTGCACTCTGTAAATTATTTAAACCACAGAGCTTCAGTTTTCTCATCTTCTGATGTATATAATAGTCTCTCCTTGTAATCATTTTCAAAAAAATTTCTGTGGGGCTCAAATAATATATGAAAAGATGTTTTGCAGCTCACAGGGAATCAGACAAATGCAGGAGGTGATTTGCAGGTATTTGTTACATATCCTCTCTCACACACCAGCCATGTGATTGGGTGCTACTACAGTACGGCAAATGATGTCAAGGATAGCAATGACTAGTAGATAAATAAAGGCAGTAGCTTTGCAGAGTAGGTTGGAGTTAGGGACAGCCCAAAAGTACAGACTTGGTGGTGAGCTCTCTTGCTTTTCAGAGTCAGTGTTTTTTAAATTCCATTCTGAATGTGAAGACCTGCTGCTTTTTCATAGTTGAGTCATTCTTTCTTAAGTTTATGATCAAATTCCAGTAATCACCTGTGACTGACATATTTGGGGGCTTCGGTGAAGAAAATAAGAAAGAAATAAATGAAGTGCTTTTGTTGTTACTGCTTATATTAGCTAATGTTGTAAAGATGAAGAATAGATATTTTAGAAGTTAAAAGACCAATTAGGCAGCAGCTCGGGGGGCGCGGACCTCCCCGGGCTGCGGAGAGCCATCTAAGCGCGGCAGCGCTGGGAACGTGGACCTCCTAGGCAGCGCTGGGAACGCGCACCTCCCGGGCGGCATAGAGTCCTCGCAGCGCGGCGGCACCGGGAACGCGCACCTCCGGGGCGTCGGAGAGCCGCTGGAGCGTGGCGGCGCCAGGGGCTCGGACCTCCCCGGGCAGCGCCGGTAAAGCGCACCTCCCAGACGGCGGAGAGCCATCACAGCGCGGCAGCGCCGGGAACGCGCACCTCCCGGGCAGCGGATAGCAGCTGGAGCACTGCGGCGCCAGGATCGCAGACCTCCTGGGCTGCGGAGAAAGGCCAGGGCGAGCAATTTGAACTCCATTTTGGGAATGGGACCACAGAACGCATTTCCACGGCGCACCTCACCCCCTGCACGGGTGCCCACAGGAAAAAATAGGGCCCGCACCTATGCGACCTGCGACAAGGAGTCGTGGGCAGGTGGAGGCCTGGGCGCGTGCGTAAATTGCAGGAGCTCCCAGCTCATCTCCAGCAGCGCACAGCACCTTGAAAAACAACTATCTATCGGAAACCAAGAGAGACTCAGTTTTTTTTCGTTTTTTTTGTTTGTTTGTTTGTTTTTTGGTTCTTTTTGTTTTGTTTTGTTTGTATTGTTTCTTTTCTATTTTTCTTTTTCCCCTTTTCCCACATTGCAATAGCGATCCTGGCTGGGGGTGGGGACTCTGCAATTGAATCTGTGAAGGTGCACACTTCACCTCCTG
>PJEM01019271.1:0-16385 GCA_004023845.1 Helogale parvula
TAATACACACGAAGACCTCGCTCCTCATATTACACCTTCAGGCCCTCCCTGGAGGGTGCAATTTCCAAGACTGGGCTCCAGAACTTTTCAGGCTCCGCCCTCTAATTGGCCAATAAACTTCCACCCATTCCTGACATTTCGAGTCCCGCCCCCTCGCGCTTGTAGACTCCACCCCCTAGAGGGGCTTTCCAGGCCCGCCCCTAAGCCAAGTGCCCGCCCCCAACGCTCTCCAGGACCCACCTTCTCAAAATTCCACCCAAAGCCCCACCGACAGGGATTACCATCTGTCCCGCACCCACAACTAACGATGCAATATTCATTTGCTGCAGTAACCTTCCCAGTGTCACCTCCTGCAGGAACATTCTAGGATCACGTCCCTCTCGAAGCTCCCTCCGAGCCCCGCCCCAACAGTCCCGCCCACTGGCCCCACCCAGGGGAGAAAGTAACCATCCCTGGTTGGCCACGTCAGAATGCGGCTCCATTCAGACCCCGCCCCCATGAGGCCCCGTCCCCGACACGCACCCGCCTTGGGGCGCAGGCGCAATGTGGCACCCGTCCTGCGTACCAGCGCCGCCACGTCGGCCGCAGCTCGGGCCGCCAGGGGGCGCGCGTCCAGCCGCGTCAGGAGCTGCCGGGCTCTGGGGCCTGCGGGCAGGGGAAGGCCCCGGCCTGCGCGGGTGAAAAGAACAGGTCAGCGCCCGCCCGAGCCTCGGCCAACACCCACGCTCCCCGACGTCTGAAAACCTAGAATGCACCTCAAGATCGTCGGAGCCCCCCGACCACTCCTTCGGTCGTTCCGGAGGTCGCCCACTGCCCCTCTCAACTCCGCGACCCCAGACCATCGCCGGTATGCCCGCGGACCCCCGCCTGCTCCCACCCTAACTCTGGAGATAGCTATTTGGCCGAAATATTCCTGGACCCTTCCGAACATCCTGGGACTATCTCTGGAGGTCTCCGACTGCCCCTTCATAACCCGATTCCAAACTCTGTCCGCACAATATCGAGAGGGACCCCGATTCCTCCAGATGCCCCGACAGAACACGTTCGGCCCCCGCTGCGGCCCCGGCACCCCACAATTTACTACAGCCCCCGAGTGCCCAGGTGTCCCCAGTGACGCCGGGCAGACCCCTCTAGCACAACTCCCCGGAGACTCCTGAGAGCCCCCGGCTCCGCTGCACGGCCCCGCGGTGCGGGTGCGAGTGCGGGTCAGAGCCCCGGAGCCCAGCCCGGGTCGCCGGGCCCCTGCCCGACGCCGCCGCCGCCGCCGCCACCGCAGCTAGGGCGCCAGGGCTGCTTTGTTTACCACCTGTCGGACGGAAAAGGTGAGGAGCAGACAGGCGGGGCGAGGGGTGGCAGGGACGCGCCCAGTCCCTCTCCACCCCACCTCCGTACCTCCTCTGCTCCCCCTACGCTCCGTGGTGCCCCCTACGCGCGGCTCCATGACCCGAAGTCGGTCGGGTGGACGCGCGGCAGCCAGCGACGCGTTTGGAGCTCCTGGGCGCGCTCACCTGGCGACCCGCCTGAGCCTGGACGCCGCTGTAGCTGGCGGGTCCCGTGCCCAGCGACCTGACACGCGCAGTCACCTACCTGGCGGCCGGCAAAGGGGCCTGGCTGTGGGAGCCAGCGCGGGCGCTTGGCCTCGCTCTGCCTCAGGCGCCGCCTCTGCTCTCCCAGGACCCTGGGCTAGGCAGCTTTTCCCACCCAGGAGAGGCTTTATTCCGTGGACGAGAAGGGGAAGTCGAGGCCCAGAAAAGTTAAGGGCCCTGCCCGAGGTCTGACGACTAAACACGGGGGTACAGACGTGGAGTCCAGGGAATTCTGCAGCCTCCAACAGAGCTTTGCTCCTGGTAGGCTCTCAGCACATTTGCAGTGGATGTTGGCCTGAGCCAAGCCCTACTTGAGAACTGGAAGAGTCTGTTGGGCTGGGCAAGGGGGAGCCCTTGGAGCCTTGGGGGCCACGGGAGGGTTTGGGGTCCTGAGCATGATAGGGCTGGGAGACTCAAGAAGCCGCGAAGGGCAGGTGCCCTGGAGAGTGGAGGGATGGTAGGGGCCTGAACTTGAGGAAGCTTTGAAGGCCCCCTGGCGGGAGGGGACACCAGCCAAATGAGAAGTGAGAAATGAGGTATTAAAAGTGGGGGGAGGCCCCGGGGGGACAGAGGTCCTAAGGGGGTGTTGGGCACAGTGCTACTGTAGCGGAAGAAGGAATGGGGTGCAGTGAGAGACAGCATGTGCCCACCACTTTGTGGAGGAAGAAACTGGGGGACACCTGTCCAGGGCCCCACAGCTGACCAACAACAGTGCTGACCTCAGGTGGCTTACCCCCAACAGTCACTGGTTCTGTGACTTTCACTATGAGCTGTGGACGCACTGTGTCCTGATGTCCATTCTAGTTGGCTGGGCAGCCTCTCTGGGCCACCTTTTGGGGTCTTGATGTTGTCATTGGTGAGAGGGACTGAATGGCCCCTGCTTTCCTTCCTCCTGGAATGTCTTGGGCCTCCCACACCTCTGACCTGACCTTGCCTGAGGGGAAATGACACTGGACCTTGTTTACTGCCTTTCCCTGCTCTAGTTGAGACTTCAAGCAGTAAAGATGGTCAGCACAGCTTCAATATGGGGCTCATGGCTCTGGAAGCTGGTAACTGGGGTAGAGGGGTGCTTACATTCTTCAGAAAGGGAGCTTGAGGCTCTGTAGGTCAGTGAACCTGAGGTTTTGTGCACTGTTGTAAGGAGAGGTTGGGGGGGATGATAAGGGGAGGCTTTAAGGCATTGACAGCCTCAGTGCTTTGGAAATGGGACAGGGAACTTGCCAAGTGGATGGAGGTTCCAGGGTCTAGAAATGGGAAAAGCTTCCAGACTGGAAGATGCTCAGTTTTGGGTGAGTATGGGAAAGAATGGGGTGTCCAGGGGTGTCTAGTTCATCTCACAGTTCATGTGCTTGAGCCCTGTGTCTGCTTGTTTGTGATTCTTTCCTTCTCTCTGCCGCTCCCCCGCTCAAAATAAATAAACATTTAAAAAAGAATGTCATGTCCAAGGAGGCTTCAGGGATGAACTGTAGTGGGAGGGGACCTGGATATTGGGTGAGGGTTCACTGAGAGCTGAAGCCAGCAGGGCCACAAATCTGGGAACAGGGTCAAGGATTCAGTTGAAGCAACAGTTTTTAGGTCACTGAGGCTGTTGGCAGGGTTGTGGGAGAGGGTCACACAGAAGGCTGACCCTAGTTATACAGAGTGGAACCTTCATCACTGCGTCATCTGGAGCCTCGGTTTACCCTTCTGGGAAATGAGGGTAATGAGAAGTGCATTGTTAACATTTTCGAGGGATTAGGAATAAAGCTTCCAAATCACCTGCATTGTGCCCAGCCAAGCTGTGTTAGTAGTCCTGGTGCTTATCTTTCATCAAAATTGGATTTTTTTTGAGAGAGAAAGAGAAAAGCAGCACGGCTCACGAACTCACCTAATGTGGGACTCAGGACTCAGGAACCATGAGATCATGACCTGAGCAGAAGTCGGATGCTTAACCAACTGAACCACCCAGGCCCCCTTAATCAATCAGAGTGGACAGAGCCAAACCCCTTCTCAGTCTTGCTCCAATGTAGGTTTAAACCATTGCCTTTCTTAGCCTCGTCCATTCATGAATATAAACCTATTGCACCTTTCACCTCACCTCATTCATTGAGTTAAGTCAATTCTTCTCAAAGCTCCACCCAATTCTTAATAATTTAATAAAGACTTCTATTTTTTTCTTTTTTTAGTGGATTGAGGTTTAACTGAAACAATGTGATAAGCTTTTAACTGTGTTTACATCTGCGAAACCAGATTACAGCCAAGACAGTAAACATAATCATCACTGCCAAAAGTTATCTCTTCCTGCTGTGTAATTCCCCTTTCCTGTGTCCTGCTCTCACCAGCCACTGCTTTCTTCTATCACTGTACATCAGTTTGCATTTTTCTAGATTTTTTTCTTTCTTTTTTTCCCCTGTAAGTAGGCTTCATAGCCCAACGTGGGGCTTAAACACGTTACCTTGAGATCAAGACCTGAACTGAGATCAAGAGTCAAATGCTTGACAGATGGAGCCATCCAGGCCCCGCTAGGATTTTTAAATTGAAGAATAGCTGACATACAATGTTTCATTAGTTTCAGGTATACAACATAGTGATTGCTCACCACAAGTGTAGCTACCATCTGTCACCATACAACACTATTACAATACCATGGACTATATTCCCGATGCTGTACCTTTTACCCCATGGCTTTGTTCCATAACTGGAAGCCTGTATCTCCCACTGCCCTTCACCTATTTTTCCCATCCCCCCATTCCCTCAAGTAACCACCAGTTTGTTCTCTGTATTTATGGGTCTGTTTCTGCTTTTTTGTGTTCATTTGTTTTGTTTTTTAGATTCCACATATAAATGGAATCTAGATTTCTATAATGGAATCATATAGTATGCGCTCTTTTTTGGGAGTAGATCTGGCTTCTTTCACTGAGCATGGTTATTTTGAGATATTTCAAAAGTGCAGAAATAGGGGCATCTGGGTGGCTCAGTCAGTTGAGCATCTGACTTCAGTTCAGGTCATATCTCGTGGTTGGTGAGTTGGAGCCCTGCATCGGGCTCACTGCTGTCAGTGCAAAGCCCATTTGAGATCCTCCATCCCCCTCTCTCTGCCCTTCCCTCACTTGTGCTCTCTCTCAAAATAAATAAACATTAATTTTTTAAGTTCAGAAATAACAGAAGTAAAACCAATCACGAAAGTAGTAATTAGTAAAAGTTTATTTTAAAAAATTGTAATGTTTATTTATTTTTGAGAGAGAGCGAGACAAAGCGTGAGCGGGGGAGGGGCAGAAAGAGACAGAGACACACAGAATCTGAAGCAGGCTTCAGGCTCTGAGCTGTCAGCACAGCTTGAATTGACAAACTGAAAGATCATGAACTGAGCCAAAGTCGAAGGTTTAACCAACTGAGCCACCCAGGCACCCCTAGTAAAAGCCTATTGTCCACACACCAAGAAAATAATTTGTAAACAAGAAGCACTCAAATCAAAACATGGAATGAAGCTCAGGGGTATATAGTTATAAAGCAGTTTATACAGTGAGAAAGTGGTTTATTCTTCACAATGATTGGATATAATATTAGAATTTTCTTTAATGACAGGGAATTGGTCTCTGGTTACTGCATATCAACCTTGGGAAACTTTTTTTTTTTTTTTGGTTTATGATTTCCAGAGGCATAAGCAAGAAATGACCCAAGTCAAATTAGCCTTGCAAGAAAAGTTAAACTTTATTTGTATGACCAAACTGGTTTTGTTTCCTCAGGAAATTTTCTAGACTGTTCTGTTTGTTTGTTATTCTAACAGATCCATCAACAATTTTCATTCCTTTTTATTGCAGAGTAGTATTCCACTGCGTGAATATTCTACGGTTTGTTGATCCACTCACCTGTTGATGGATATTTGGGTCATTTTCAGTTTTTGGCTATTAATGAATATTGTGGGCCGAAGCTCCAAAATTCATATGTTGAAGCCTTAACCCTCAATGTGATTGTATCTGGAGATAGTCTTTAGGAGGTAATTAAGGTTAAATGATATCATAAAAGTGAGGTTCTAATGTGATAGGATTGAGACCTTATAAGAAAAGGGAGAGAGGGGTACCAGGGTGGCTCACTTGGTTGAGGGTCCAACATGATCTCGAGGTTCGTGAGTTTGAACCCCGCGTTGGGCTCTGTGCTGATAAGCTCAGAGTCTAGAGCCTGCTTTGGATTCTGTGTCTCCTTCTCTCTCTGCCCTTTCCTTGATTGCTCTCTATCTCTGTCTCTCAAAAATAAACATTAAAATTTAAAAAAAAAGAAAAGGGAGAGAGAGGCTCTCTCCCTTTCCCTGTCGCCACCTCCCCCCCTCCCCCGAAGTTAAGATACAAGTAGAAAGTGGTCATTTGCAAGCCAGGAAGAGAGCTTTTATTGGTTAACACTTTGATCTTGGACTTCACAGCTTCTAGAACTTCAAGAAATTAATATCTGTTATTTAAGCCTCCTAGTCTATAGAATTTTGTTATGGAAGACTGAGATGGCTTAAGACAACAAATAAAGCTATGAATATTCATATACAAATCTTTGTACAGATATATTCTTTCATTTCTTTTAGGTAAATACCTGCAGAGGGACTGGCTGGATCATATCAAGTAACTTAAGATACTGCCAAATTGTTTCCTAGAGATGCTATATCATTTTACATTTCTATCAGCAACATATGAGAGCGCCATTTCCTCCATATATTCTCCAATAGTTGGTATGGTCAGACTTTTTAACTTTAGCCATTCTGATATGTGTACAGTGTATTTGATCATGATTTTAACTTGCATTACCCTAATGACTAATAATATTGAACATTGTTTATATGATTATTTGCCATGTATATATGTTCTTGGATAAAGTTCGTGTTCAGATATTTTACCTATTTTTTTATATCATTGATTGTTTTATTAATAAGTTTGGGGCATTATATGTATATATTATGGATACAAATCCTTCATCAGATGAGTGGTTTGCATTGTTCTGAATTTTGGTGCAGTCCAATTTATCCGTTGGTTCCTTTATGGATTGTGCTTTTGACAGCCTATCTAAACAACCTTTGCCTAACCCAAGATCACAAAGGTTTTCTCCTATGCTTGCTTCTAGAAATTGTATAGTTTTAGGTTTTATATTTAGGTCTATGATCTATTTTGAATTACACCTCCTTATGTAAACAAGTGTGTTTCAAAATTATTTTTTATAATTTTATTTAATTTGGGGGGTAGAGAGAGCAGGGGAGAGGGGCAGAAGGAGAGAGAGCGAGAGAGAGAATCTTAGCAGGCTCCACGCTCAGTGCAGAGCCCTAAGGGGGGCTCCATCTCACCACCCTGGGATCATGATCTGAGCCAAAAAAGTTTTTGTGTGTGTATCCTGTTGTTATAGCACCATATGTTTAAAATATACTCCTTTACCCAGACAAATCTTTATTCTTTTGTTAAAAATCAGTTGTCTATATATGTGTGGATCTCTTTGCAGACTTTCCATGTTTTCCCATTGATTTGTCTATTTTGTTACCAGTATTATACTGTCTTTATTACTGTAGGTCTGCAATAAATCTGAAGTGAAACATTGTAAGTACTCTGATTTTCTATTTATTCAAAGTTGTTATGTTCTTTGCATTTCCATATGAATTTTAATCAGTTTGCTAATTTCAGAAAAAGCATGCATGGATTTTTATTGAATTTGGATTGATGAATCTATTGATTAACTTCAGGAGAATTGACATCTTAACAGTATTGAGTCTTAGGACCCCTAAACATGATATATTTCCCATTTATTAAGGTCTTCTTTAATAAAATATTTTAAATATTTCACAATTTTCAGTGTCCGTGTCTTGCACAATTTTGTCAACTTCATCCCTAAGTACTTTATATATTTGATGGTATTGTAAATGGTATTCTCTTGTTTCAACTTCCAACAGATTATTGCCTTATAGAAATACAAATAATTTTTTATAGTTTATTGTCAAGTTGGTTTCCATACTACATCCAGTTCTCATCTCAACAAGGCCCTCCTTGCCCATCACCCCCCTTCCCCCTCCCACTCCCCCATCAGCCCTCAGTTTGTTCTCAGTATTCAAGAGTCTCTCATGGTATGCCTCCCTCCCTCTCCCCAACTATTTTTCCCCTTCGACTCCCCCTGGTCCTCTGTTAAGATTCTCCTTTTCCACTTATAAGTGAAAACATATGGTATCTGTCCTTCTCTGCCTGACGTATTTCACTTAGCATAACACCCTCGATATCCAACCATGTTGCTACAAATGGCCAGATTTCATTCTTTCTCACTCATTGCCATGTAGTACTCCATTGTGTGTGTGTATATATATATATATATATATATACCACATCTACTTGATCCATTCATCAGTTGATGGATATTTAGGCTCTCTCCATGATTTCGCTATTGCTGAAAGTGCTGCTATGAACATTGGGGTACATGTGGCCCTATGCATCAGCACTCCTGTATCCCTTGGGTAAATCCCCAGCAGTGCTATTGCTGGGTCATAGGGGAGTTCTACTGTTAATTTTTTGAGGAACCTCCACGCTATTTTCTAGAGTGGCTGCATCACTTTACATTTCCTTAAACAGTGTAGAAGGGTGCCCATTTCTCCACATTCTCACCAGTATCTATAGTCTCCTGATTTGTTCATGTTAGCCACTCTGATTGGAGTGAGGTGGCATCTCAGTGTGGTTTTGATTTGTATTTCCCTTATAGATTTTGGATACTAGCCCTTTATCCAATATGTCATTTGCAACTATCTTTTCCCATTCCATAGTTTGCCTATTAGTTTTACTGATTGTTTCCTGTGCAGTGCAGAAGTTTTTATCTTGATGAGGTCCCAATAGTTCAATTTTGCTCTTGATTCCCATTCCTTTGGGGATGTGTCAAGTAAGAAATTGCTGTGGTTGAGGTCAAGGAGACCGTTTCCTGCTTTCTCCTCCAGGATTTTGATGGTTTCCTGTCTCACATTTAGGTCCTTCATCCATTTTGAGTTTCTTTTTGTGTATGGTGTAAGAGAGTGTTCTAGTTTCATTCTTCTGCATGTTGCTGCCCAGTTCTCCTGGCACCACCTGTTAAAGAGGCTGTCTTTTTCCTCATGGATACTCTTTCCTGCTTTTTCAAAGATTAATTGGCCATACATTTGTGGGTCCAGTTCTGGGTTCTCTATTCTATTCCATTGGTCTATGTGTCTGTTTTTGTGCCAATACCATACTGTCTTGATGATGACAGCTTTGTAGTAGAAGCTAAAGTCTGGGATTGTGATGCCTCCCATGTTGGGTTTCTTCTTCAATATTACTTTGGCTATTCGGGGTCTTTTGTGTTCCATACAAATTTTAGGATAGTTTGTTCTAGCTTTGAGAAGAATGCTGGTGCAATTTTGATAGGGATTGCATTGAATGTGCAGATTGCTTTGGGTAGTAATGACATTTAAACAATACTTATTCTTCCAATCCATGAGTACGGAATATTTTTCCATTTATTTGTGTCTTCTTAAATTTCCTTCATAAGTTTTCTATAGCTTTCATCATACAGATCTTTTACATCTTTGGTTAGGTCTATTCCTCGGTATTTTATGGGTTTTTTTTGGTGCAATTGTGAATGGGATCACTTTCTTGGTTTTTCATTCTGTTGCTTCATTATTGGTGTATAAAAATGCAACCGATTTCTGTACGTTGATTTTGTGACTTTGCTGAATTCCTGAATCAGTTCTAATAGGCTTCTGGTGGAGTCTGTCGAGTTTTCCATGTAGAGTATCATGTCATCTGTGAAAAGTGAAAGTTTGACTTCATCTTTGCCAATACTGATCCCTTTTATTTTCTTTTGTTTTCTTTTTGCTGATGCTAGGACTTCCAGCACTAAATAAAAAACAGTGGTGAGATTGGACATCCCTGTCATGTTCCTCATCTCAGGGAGAAAGCTCTCAGTTTTTCCCCACTGAGGATGATATTAGCTGTGGGCTTCTCATAAATGACTTTTCTGATGTTTAAGTAAGTTCCTTCTATCCCGACTTTCTTGAGGGTTTTTATTAAGAAAGGATGCTGTATTTTATCAAATGCTTCTTCTGCATCTATTGACAGGATCATATGGTTCTTATCTTTTATTTTGTTAATGTGATGCATCACATTGATTGATTTGTGAATATTGAACCAACCCTGTAACCCATGAATGAATCCCACTTGATCATGGTGGATAATTCTTTTATATGCTGTTGAATTTGATTTGTTTGTATTGTATCGAGGAATTTTACATCTGTATTCACCAAGGATATTGGCCTGTTCTCTTTTTTTGCTGGGTCTCTGTATAATTTGGGAATCAAAGTGATATGTGCTTCATAGAATGAGTCCAGAAGTTTTCTTTCAAGTTCTATTTTTTTGGAATAGCTTGAGAAGAATGGGTATTAACTCTGCTTTATTTTTTTCATGTTTTTTATTTATTTTTGAGAGACAGACAAAGACAGCGTAATCAGGGGAGGGTCAGAGAGAGAGGGAGATACAGAATCAGAAGCAGGTTCCAGGCTCTGAGCTAGCTGTCAGCACAGAGCCTGACGCGGGGCTCGAACCCACAAACTGTGAGATCATAACCTGAGCCGAAGCCAGATGCTTAACCGACTGAGCCACCCAGGAGCCCCTACTCTGCTTTAACTGTCCGGTAGAATTCCTTAGGGAAGCCATAGGGCCCGGGGCTCTTATCTGTTGGGAGATTTTTGATAACTGATTCAATTTCTTCACTGGTTATGGGTCTGTTCAGATTTTCTATCTCTTCCTGTTTGAAATTTGGAAGTGTGTGTATTTTGGAATTTGTCCATTTCTTCTAGGTCATCCAGTTTGTTGGCATATAATTTTTCATAGTATTGCCTTATAATTGCTTGTATTTCTGAGGGATTTGGTTGTAATAGATCCATTTTCATTCGTGATTTTGTCTATTTGGGTGTTCTCTCTTTTCTTTTTGAGAAGCCTGGCTAGAGGTTTACCAATTTTGTTTATTTTTTCAAAAAACCAACTCTTGGTTTTATTGATATGTTCAACTGTTTTTTTTTAATTTTAAATTGTTTATTTCTGCCCTTATCTTTATTATTTCTCTTCTTCTTCTGGGTTTGGGGTGTTCTTGCTGCTCTGCTTCTAGTTTCTTTAGGTGTGCTGTTAGATTTTGTATTTGTGCTTTTGTGAAATGCAAATGATTTTTGTTCATTGATCTCGTATTCTGCAACCTTGCTAAACTAATTTATTAGTACTGGTAGGTTTTTAGAGATTCCACGTTATTTTCTACATAAATAATCATGTCTGAAATAAAGATAGTTTTACTTCTTTTGATCTGTACGTTGTTTATTTCTTCTTGTCTTATTGCACTGACTATGACCTCCAGTACAATGTTGAATAAAAGATCCTTTTCTTGTTCTGCATCTTACAGGAAAGCAATCATTTTTTAAAAAATATTTTTCATGTCTTTTATTTATTTTTGAGAGAGAGACAGCGCGAGCAGGGGAGGGTCAGAGAGAGAGGGAGACAGAGAATTTGAAGCAGGTTCCAGGCTCCGAGCTAGCTGTCAGCACAGAGGCCGACGCGGGGCTCAAACCCACAAACTGTGAGATCATGACCCGAGCCGAAGCTGGATGCTTAACCGACTGAGCCACCCAGGCGCCCCACAGGAAAGCAATCAGTTTTTTAACATAATCATTCCTCTCATAGCCACACCCAATTCATAAATCTAAACCAATCCCCTCTTAATCCCACTCCAGCATAATTAATGTTGATTACTACAAAATGTGGTGGACCAATCCCATTTTAGACACCTCAGTTATGTATTAATGCCAAAATTCTTTTAGGCCCCATCTCATTGATGGATTTAAGCCATTTACTCTCTGAAGTTCACTTCATTCATGGATTTAAGCCTATCCCCATTTTAGCACTGCATTCCTGGGTTTGATTAGAACTCCCTCATAGCCACACTGCATAAAATTATTTAAAGTCAATGTCCTTCTTGACCCTGTCACATTCTAAGATTTAAGACCATTTCCTTTCTTAAAGCCCCCTTCATTCAGGGATTTAAGCAATCCTCTTTTTTGCCCCACACTTTTCTTGGATTTAGGCTAATCTACCTCATAAATCCTACCCATTGACTGATTTGAGCCTCATCCTTTTATTGCCAACTTCCTGGATCTAAGCTTAAAAACCTCCCCACCTTTAAATATTTCAGTCCTGCCCCATCCATGGATACAGAAATTCTGTACCCAATTAATAGTAATACCCTATTCCTCCTTCCCCCCAGCTACTCGTAATGTCTATACTACATTTAGTCTCTGTAAGTTGGCCTATTCTAAGTACCTCATCTATGTGGAATCAAAAACTATTTGCCCTTTTGTGACTGGCTTATTTCACTCAACATAATATCTTCAAGGTTCATTCATACTGTAGCATGTGTCAGAATATCATTCCTATTTAAGCCTGGGTAATATTCTATTGTATGTTTATACTACATTTTGCTTATCCATTTATTCCTCAATAGATATTTGGATTCTTTCCACCTTTTGGCTATTGGGAATAGTGCTACTATGAACATTTGCATACACATATCTATTTGATTCTCTGCTATCATCCCTCTTGGGTATATATCTAGGAGTGGAACTGCTGGATCATAAAATAAGCCTACATTTAACTTTCAGGGGAACCACCAAACTGTCTTCCACAGTGGCTGCACAATCTTACATTCCCACTGTGATGCACAAGGGTTCTAACTTGTCCACATCCTGGCCACCACTTGTTCTTTTCTATTATCCTGATATTAGCTACTCAAGTGGGTGTGAGGTAGCATTCCATTGAGGTTAGAGTGAACTGATTTTCCCACCAGACACCAAAGATTACATTCTTTCCAATTTGATTTGTAGTGCCACCTATACATTATGTTTCAAGTTCCTGTGTAGACTTATTTCTAAAACTCCAATTCTGGGGTGCCTGGGTAGATCAGCCAGTTGAGCGTCTCTTGGTTTGGGCTCAGGTCATGATCCCAGGGTGGTGGGATGGAGTCCTGCATCAGCTCAGCGTTGGAACTGTTTGAAATTCTCTCTCTCTCTCTCTCTCTCTCTTTCTCTGCACCTTTTCCAGGATCACACATGTCCTCACTCTCTCTTCCCTCTCCCTCTTCTCAAATATAATTAAATAAATAAGGAAAAATAAAACCCCAATTTCACATTGATTAGTTTTTCTAATCCATTTCCAGTTCAACATTCTTTTTATTACTATGTCTTTGTAGCATGTCAAATTTTGAAATATATGTGCTCCCTATTTGTTTCTGAGGTTGACCTGGCCAACCCATAACATTTGTGAGTCCAGGGGAATAATAAAAACGGAGGCCTACATATTATAAGGCCAAAAATCTAAAAGTAAAAAATTGAGGTAACTATTAAATAAACTTTGATGTACCTTCCAATTTTGAGAAATATGTTTCCATACAAACCTACAAGAAAGGCAGGTCTCAGACCTGACCACATTGTGTTGTCAATGTCTGTCTGCATAGGCATCCAGTAGGGCCTCTTCCTCCAGAGATGGTCTCTGCTAATGGCAGTGCCCAGAGCAGCTTAAGCTCTATGTACCCAGCTGTCCCTCCATCATGGGGAGTGGGGGACAGCTCTGACCAGGTGTTAGAAAATGTCCACAGAATACATAAAGTAATGAAAATTCAACAGAGAACTGTACTATAGAAGGTCTCAACCTTCTCCTACCCAATACCAGACCCAAGTTGGGTCAGATGTGTGCAGCCAAGGAACCCAGTACAGGCAGACAAAGACCCATCTAGGCCAGTGAGTCCAGTAACCAGCACTGCCATGCAGGACTGGGGAAGTCCCCAAGGGGAGTTCAAGGGGACAGAAGAGAGAGTAGAGTGGGAAGGCTTCCCATTAAAGGAGAGGACATGGAGCCTAGAGATCAGCTGTGGTTTTTTCTCCCCAATTCAGTTCTCCTGAGGAGACACAGGGAAAGATATTAGCCTAAACTCGTCCTCACAAACAAAAGCACATTAGTTTACAATTCTATATACCCAGCTAATCATCAATTTTCTGTATATGAACATGTGCTCTCTTTTCAGAAAAGGATTAATGCAGTGGTGAAGCCTTAAAACTGGGCCTTCATAACACACAGTTCTTTTCCAGGTGGACATGATTTAAAAGATATCCAATACAGAGGACACAGCATGGCAAAGGCAAGAGGGTAGGGAAAACAGTGTACATATTTGGGGAATGGTGACAGCCCCATGTGGTTGGCACAAGAACAAGGCAGAGCAGTGAATAAAGTCCAGTGTATTTCCCCTCAGACAAGGTCAGGTCAGAGGTGTGGGAGGCCCAAGACATTCCAGGAGGAAGGAAAGCAGGGGCCATTCAGTCCCTCTCACCAATGACAACATCAAGACCCCAAAAGGTGGCCCAGAGAGGCTGCCCAGCCAACTAGAATGGACATCAGGACACAGTGCGTCCACAGCTCATAGTGAAAGTCACAGAACCAGTGACTGTTGGGGGTAAGCCACCTGAGGTCAGCACTGTTGTTGGTCAGCTGTGGGGCCCTGGACAGGTGTCCCCCAGTTTCTTCCTCCACAAAGTGGTGGGCACATGCTGTCTCTCACTGCACCCCATTCCTTCTTCCGCTACAGTAGCACTGTGCCCAACACCCCCTTAGGACCTCTGTCCCCCCGGGGCCTCCCCCCACTTTTAATACCTCATTTCTCACTTCTCATTTGGCTGGTGTCCCCTCCCGCCAGGGGGCCTTCAAAGCTTCCTCAAGTTCAGGCCCCTACCATCCCTCCACTCTCCAGGGCACCTGCCCTTCGCGGCTTCTTGAGTCTCCCAGCCCTATCATGCTCAGGACCCCAAACCCTCCCGTGGCCCCCAAGGCTCCAAGGGCTCCCCCTTGCCCAGCCCAACAGACTCTTCCAGTTCTCAAGTAGGGCTTGGCTCAGGCCAACATCCACTGCAAATGTGCTGAGAGCCTACCAGGAGCAAAGCTCTGTTGGAGGCTGCAGAATTCCCTGGACTCCACGTCTGTACCCCCGTGTTTAGTCGTCAGACCTCGGGCAGGGCCCTTAACTTTTCTGGGCCTCGACTTCCCCTTCTCGTCCACGGAATAAAGCCTCTCCTGGGTGGGAAAAGCTGCCTAGCCCAGGGTCCTGGGAGAGCAGAGGCGGCGCCTGAGGCAGAGCGAGGCCAAGCGCCCGCGCTGGCTCCCACAGCCAGGCCCCTTTGCCGGCCGCCAGGTAGGTGACTGCGCGTGTCAGGTCGCTGGGCACGGGACCCGCCAGCTACAGCGGCGTCCAGGCTCAGGCGGGTCGCCAGGTGAGCGCGCCCAGGAGCTCCAAACGCGTCGCTGGCTGCCGCGCGTCCACCCGACCGACTTCGGGTCATGGAGCCGCGCGTAGGGGGCACCACGGAGCGTAGGGGGAGCAGAGGAGGTACGGAGGTGGGGTGGAGAGGGACTGGGCGCGTCCCTGCCACCCCTCGCCCCGCCTGTCTGCTCCTCACCTTTTCCGTCCGACAGGTGGTAAACAAAGCAGCCCTGGCGCCCTAGCTGCGGTGGCGGCGGCGGCGGCGGCGTCGGGCAGGGGCCCGGCGACCCGGGCTGGGCTCCGGGGCTCTGACCCGCACTCGCACCCGCACCGCGGGGCCGTGCAGCGGAGCCGGGGGCTCTCAGGAGTCTCCGGGGAGTTGTGCTAGAGGGGTCTGCCCGGCGTCACTGGGGACACCTGGGCACTCGGGGGCTGTAGTAAATTGTGGGGTGCCGGGGCCGCAGCGGGGGCCGAACGTGTTCTGTCGGGGCATCTGGAGGAATCGGGGTCCCTCTCGATATTGTGCGGACAGAGTTTGGAATCGGGTTATGAAGGGGCAGTCGGAGACCTCCAGAGATAGTCCCAGGATGTTCGGAAGGGTCCAGGAATATTTCGGCCAAATAGCTATCTCCAGAGTTAGGGTGGGAGCAGGCGGGGGTCCGCGGGCATACCGGCGATGGTCTGGGGTCGCGGAGTTGAGAGGGGCAGTGGGCGACCTCCGGAACGACCGAAGGAGTGGTCGGGGGGCTCCGACGATCTTGAGGTGCATTCTAGGTTTTCAGACGTCGGGGAGCGTGGGTGTTGGCCGAGGCTCGGGCGGGCGCTGACCTGTTCTTTTCACCCGCGCAGGCCGGGGCCTTCCCCTGCCCGCAGGCCCCAGAGCCCGGCAGCTCCTGACGCGGCTGGACGCGCGCCCCCTGGCGGCCCGAGCTGCGGCCGACGTGGCGGCGCTGGTACGCAGGACGGGTGCCACATTGCGCCTGCGCCCCAAGGCGGGTGCGTGTCGGGGACGGGGCCTCATGGGGGCGGGGTCTGAATGGAGCCGCATTCTGACGTGGCCAACCAGGGATGGTTACTTTCTCCCCTGGGTGGGGCCAGTGGGCGGGACTGTTGGGGCGGGGCTCGGAGGGAGCTTCGAGAGGGACGTGATCCTAGAATGTTCCTGCAGGAGGTGACACTGGGAAGGTTACTGCAGCAAATGAATATTGCATCGTTAGTTGTGGGTGCGGGACAGATGGTAATCCCTGTCGGTGGGGCTTTGGGTGGAATTTTGAGAAGGTGGGTCCTGGAGAGCGTTGGGGGCGGGCACTTGGCTTAGGGGCGGGCCTGGAAAGCCCCTCTAGGGGGTGGAGTCTACAAGCGCGAGGGGGCGGGACTCGAAATGTCAGGAATGGGTGGAAGTTTATTGGCCAATTAGAGGGCGGAGCCTGAAAAGTTCTGGAGCCCAGTCTTGGAAATTGCACCCTCCAGGGAGGGCCTGAAGGTGTAATATGAGGAGCGAGGTCTTCGTGTGTATTA
>PJEM01019272.1:0-16368 GCA_004023845.1 Helogale parvula
TTAAAATGTTATTTCTGATTTATTCACATGAGGATATTTGAAGTACTCTGTTCCACCATAAAATGAATTGGTTATACAGTATCTTGAATTTGATTATTCTTTCAAATGTTCATATACAAGTTTTAAATGCTATAACAATATCATCAAAATTGCATTTTACCAGTGAAATAATTAATACTTGTAAAAATCACATTCCAAATATAATGTTAGGAATAAACAATATTTATGTTTAATCTTCTCTTTACATATCTAGTATCAACGTAATTTACCAAACTTTGTGACAACTTATGAAAGGGACCCTTTTGGATTAAAATTTAAGTCCAGACACTTAAGTACAGGTAAGTTATTATCATGAAATTATTAATATAGCAAAAAGTAAACTTTCTGCATTATATCTTAATAGTAAATCTTATAAAAACATAGAACAAAAATGGTGTTTTTAACCTCTCGCCTTTAATAATATGGTAATTTTTTAAATGTCCAGTTAATTAATGGAAACAATCCACTTTGTTATCTGCAACTATTGTTGAAGACTGAGTTTTTAAGTCAAAGTGTTCTGTTTAGAGAACCAAGTGTTCTGTATAGACCAAGAAGCTGCATAGCTTTGAATCTTGTCTTCACTGCCCCAAGTTACCCAGACTGCCTATTTTTTTGTTTACTTATCTATAAATGGGAATGGCAATAACTGAATCTATATCATGGAATTATTGTATTAAATCTATCATACCTATCTAGGTCATCTATAATGCAGATGTAGCACGTGTTGTCTGGTACTTGGTAAATACACACAAACACACACCTTATCACTGTGGTGCCATGTCAATAGAGCTCGTCCAGAGTTAACTTGTATTATCCAGTGTTTCTTATTTGGGCAAGGGTGATACTACATGCATGTTGTATTTGCACACTATAGTTCTATATCAGTTAGAAAAAGATCAATACGGTCTTAATAGTGATTTCTCTGAGTAATGGGAAAATGGTTGAATTTCATTTTCTTATAAAAATAAGAATCAAGTATTCTTTTTAATTTTTAAAAATATTTATTTATTTTTGGAGAGAGAGAGAGAGAGCATGAGCAGGGGAGGAGTGGAGAAAGAGACACACGCAGAATCTGAAACAGGTTCCAGGCTCTGAGCTGTGAGCACACAGCCTGACACGGGGCTAGAACTCATAAACCATAAAATCATGACCTGAGCCGAAGTCAGATGCTTAACAACTGAGCCACCCAAACCCCCCTAGAATCAACTAGTTTTACAGTTATGAAATGAAGATAATTTATTTCTAAATAATGTACACATTTTAGCATAGATTATAATGATAAAAATCTTGTCTATGTGTGTAATTAAAATAGGACATGTCAACTCTCCTTATTATGTGTAAGTCACTATGAGAAAAATGCCAAAGAAACTTTATAAGACCCAGACTCTGATATTAAGAAATTTGTAAGTAAAATTTAAGGTAGAATGCAAAATATGTCATTCAAATCACAAAGCACTACTGAGAAGTTTAAAAAGAGATTTCCAAGGAAATAAAATGTGGGATTTGAATTAGAGTTTGAAGAATGTTAATTCCCGTAGAAATGGTGGACAGAATAAGCAACACTTTATTTAGATTTGCATTATAAATTGTCTATCAATTTATCACTCCTAGGCCCTGATCTCCAACTATATTCTGAGAGATATAAACAAAGGCCCACATAATTGTTAAGTTTCTCATTTGTCTTCATGCCTCTAGTATATGGGTGTCAGTCACTGAAAGATGATAAACAGAAGAACAAGACAGAAAGATTTATCACCTACAAGCCTCATGAATGCACCTGGGACCCAAAGCTAATTTTACCAAAAGCCCCTTGGCCCATTAAATCAGCTTCCTACACGGTGAGCTTGAGTCTTTCTCTATGGCTCTTGGGAAATGTCTCCAACACTGTTATTAATGATTGTCTTGATATAGGAATTTTGAATTTAGTTAGCATATACAGTGAAAGATATTCTTATGTGTAAAAATAAACCAGAAAGATCTCTGCTTTTTTCTTAAAATGCACACAGTGAATTATCTAGAATTTTGGATTTTCTTTTCTTAGTACAAAGATAGTTGGTATAGTAGATTGAGGCCTGAATATTGTGAAGAATTTTCCCCAAATTTACTCCCACCTCCTTCGGAGCAGCCCAATGAGTGAATTGCACTCAAATAAGAAGGCCTGACAAGAAGACTTTGTCATACTCTCAGAGAAAGATGTTAAGAAACCAAATGTTTACCAGGGCTCAAATTCCACCCTGGACAAGTAAGCCTGCTTTGTATCCCTTTACACCCCAAAACAGCAAGATGTGCATGTGGCACACAGAGCAAGCTTTTAAAGCAAAGATTATTAAATAGCAATTTTAAAAAGATAAACGACAATTAAAGTCAGTCCACGTTTGTTTTCACTAACGTCCTTTGTGCCATCTTCCTTAAGAGACACAGAAGGCGCCGAGATGTATACAGTGCATTTATGGATCGGGTGGAAGAAAAGTTTACCCAAACATGCAAGAACAGGTGGGCCAACACTTCGAGCTTTGTTGTTGGACACTCACATTAACTTGTTGGAGTTGCTGCTCAAATGATTCTTTCAGTAATATGTTCTTTATCCAATAGAAGCTCTATCACAAGGACTGTAAATGAAATATTTGCATGATGCCTAAACCATTTTAAGTGGAGTCTGAAAGAATCCAATACCTTCATCAGAAGAATTACTGTTTCTCCTAGGTTCAGTGGAACTCTGGGAACTATCACTGTGTCACAAATCCAGGTTTTGTCCATGTCCCTTCAGGCTCTCTTATTCTAGAGCATTTCTTCCAACCTGCTAATAGCCAGTCTGCACCTCCTTGCCCAAGGCAATCTCTGGCTGCCTCTGGAGCTGCCCACAGCAAGTCAGAAATCTCTTCCAGAAGCCCTCAAGTAATAATGGAGGCGATTGTTATGCACTGTTCTCCAGCCTTCCCCCAGGGGGCTAAACTCCAGTAGTTCCATAGCTACTTTGACTTTGCTGGCTTCCTTCCTATCTCACTTGCACACTTGCTTACCTTGCCACCATTTTACCTTCCTCTGGGGACCATCTCTGGTAAGACCAGAGTCCTAGCTAAGCATCTGCTTCTGGGGAAACCCAAATCATGACACCCTAAGGCAGTAGTATAATGGTCTTAGAAGGCAGAAAACCTGGCTTTGTATCCTAGCCTGGCTACGTGATCTTGCACACTCTCCCCCATTCTTCACCTGTATAATTGGAATGTCCTCTGATGCAGACAAGGGGGTGGTCACCTTATAGCTGACTCACCTTATAGCTTCTCTTACTCTCTTTACTTGATTGTCAATGTCATCTATGAGGGAGGGGGGACAGATTAATAGACTGAACAGAGTTTGGGTTTGGGATTTGGTCAAAATGGATTTAAATTTTACCCTAATCACCTATAAATAAAATCTTGGATGATTTGGTTAAGTTTCTGAATCAATCTTTCTTAGGTTTTAGGAGAATTAAGTGAAACGGTATATATAAACTACTGGTAAAGTTCCTCATATATTCTGGATTCACTCATTATTGATTATTATTGTGAATGATAATATAGAGATAGGGCTTTGCACAACCACAGAAAAATTACTTAATTGTCTATAGCTCAGTTTTCTCATCTGTAAAGTGATAATACTAAAAGCACAAATTGCATAAAGTTGTTGAAAAATCAAAACTTGGTTGCTGTAAAGCACATGGAAAGTGGCAATGACACAGATTCAACAATGTTAAGTATCTGATAGATAAAAATTCGACAACTATGCATCTTGCATGTGTAAAACAAGTCTCCAGGAATTAGTCAAGAGTTGACTGAAAGTTGAGAGGAAAAGAGAGTTGTGGGTGGGAAGGAGAGAGAGAGAGAGAGAAAGGCTGTGTAGTAAGATAAATCTGTGGACTTCTATATATGTGAGGAACCCGGAGAGTGAACAGTCAGCAGACAGCGATCTCTAAGAGGAACAGATTACAGATGAATATGTAAAGAGATCAGTGTCCAGAAAATTGTGCTCAAATGGATGAAACTTTATGTTTTCAAGTGGTAGGTATGACGTCACTCCACCAATGACGTAGGATGTAGACTTACTCTTAAAACTTTGCAAAGTGGTTGTTTCAAACTGCAGCAATCCTGCTGTGCACGAGCCTGTGGACTACCAATGCAACAGTGGGGGATTCTCCTCTATAGATAATTTTGTACTTGTGCTGAGTAACTAGGGGCTCCATGCTAATTGCTATCTTATAGTCAAATATAGGTTCTAGTTACAAAGGAAATGACAGTGCAGTCCATCACTAATTTACTTAAATCAGTTCCCGAAAATCACAGACTCCTGTTAAACTAAGTGCCTTCATTCTCCACCAGAATTCACCCTTCCTAGCTGCCCCTGGGCAGTATCTTCTCTTCAAAGCAAATCCGCCTCAATATTCCACAGGTTTCTCAAAATCAAAACAATAATAATAATCTGAAATTATAGTCCCTCTTATTTTTTTTCCTTTCAAAACTATTTGATATACTTAGCATATTGAACTCTGTGATGGTTCAGACAAAGGACTTTATTTTTCTAACATGACTTTCAAATGTGCTGTGTGGATCTTTATCTCTTCAGCTTGAGAACATCTTTGGCAGATCCCATAGCTTTTCAATCATTTTACTTGTACCAGGAATGTCTTTTCTGTAATTCCAGCTCACACTAAGCCATGAAAACACTCAGGCTAGAAAAAAAGGAATATATGATTCCCGTGGGGCCTGGGTGGCCCAATCAGTTAAGCGTCTGACTTGATTTCAGCTCAGATCATGATCTCACAGTTTGTGTAACTGAGTCCCACATCAGCCTCTGTGCGGACAGCGCAAAACCTGCTTGGAATTCTCGCTTTCTGCCTCTTCTTTTCTTTCTCTCTCTCTCTCTCTCTCTCTCTCTCTCAAAATAAATAAATAAATAAATAAACCTTTAAAAAGATATATATGATTCCTACCTCATACCATGCATAAAGAAATCAATTCATATGGATTATAGATCCTCATGTGAAAGGAAAAAAAAGTAATGCTTCAAAAATAAACTTGGGAAAATTAGTGATATCTTAAACAGGGCCAAAATGATAGCGGGGTGGGGGGTAACTTATCCATATAAAAAGCATTTAAAAAATGCCTAACTTAAGCATTAAAACTCCAAACTTCCATTCATCAAAAGACATGAATAGGAGTGAAAGGCAGCTACAGAACTCATGCAAATAAATATGAAATAGACAAGCAACACAAGAGAAAATAATGGGAGCTTCACGGAAGAGGATATCTAAATGACCAAACTTATGAAAATGTGCTCATCTTCATATGTCATGAGGGAAATGCAGTTAGAAACACAACGGAATGAATACTATTATACACCTACGAGAATAACTAAAATGAAAAAGATAGAAAAGATGAAGAATTGGTAAAGGAATGAGGCAGTTAGAATTCCTCTATACTGCTTGAGGGAGTGCAAATTGGGACCAGTACTTCGGAGAACTATTTGGCAATATGTCCTAAAGTTGAATGTGTGTTTATAACATATGACCTGACATTTCATTCTTAGTGTGTTTATCGAAGACATATACACAGTATATATGCATGTACTTTTGATAGGTATAGGAATATACATAGCAAAGTTATTGTTATACTCTTCAAACTAGAAACAAGCCTAATGCCAATAAATAGTAGAATGGATAAAGTGTGGTATATTTACACAATGGATTACCATACAGAAAAGAAAAAGAACAAAGTGTTGCTAATTGCAACTACATGGATGAGTTTTACAAACATACTAATGAGTAAAAAAAAATACCAGATGCATTACATACTGTATATATATATATATATGTATACATATATACACACACACACACATATATATATTCCATTTTATAGAAAAAAATGACTTGCCTATGTGTAAGAAATCAAGACTTAGATTTTTTTTGGACTCACAGGGAAGGAGTACAATGAGGAGTTTCTGGGTCCTGGAAGTGTAACAATTCCTGATCCAGGTGTTGGTAATGTAGATGCATTCCATTTGTGATATCTCCTAGAAATATGCATTTAATATGCATACACTATGCTGCATTTATGCAAAACTTTAATATAGAGTTAACAATTGGAAGTTTTCTTGTAGTTGCCTTAAATCTCACATATAAATAATAAGGTCTCATCTGTTCTAAATTAAAACTTTTATCTCAAAACCAGTTTGTTCTTCTCAACAAAAGCCTGCCCTGTGGCTCAGGGCTTTACAGTGACAAAGGAACATCATCTCCTTTTTTCTCTTTCGACATCTTCTACCCATCACATTCCACTGCTTCTTGGTATGCCTTTTATCTGCAAGACGTTGGTGCCCAACGGAGAAATGGGAAGGGCAAAGGTAGAAACAGACAAAAGCCCCAGGTAGGAGAGACTGCTGTAATCTGACACTAACGTTGCCTCTATGGCACGTGTCCAAACAGAGACTGGCCTGTGGAGCCCATTTTGGGCATGCGTCTTTGTCCTACACAGGGACCTCATTCTGCGCAGTCCTTTGATGAGGACTAACCTTCAGGAGCTCACTCTCAACTTTCCATCCCACTGCTTCTCACAGGTAGACCCAAGTCCTGTCCAGACAGCCTTTTTGGTAGGGTTTCCCACAAGACGGCTGGAGTCTAGCTTTCTCATGCGTCTTCTGTGTTCATGGAACACTCTGTACAGCCACCAAATGGTGAGCATGTGGATGGCCCTATATTTTCCTGTCTCCTTTCCCTGTCACTGTGAGCCCCCCTTCTTTTAATCTCTAGATAGGAAGTAGGCACCCTTCTCTATGATCAAATGCATACCTACAGAAACCTCCTGGGGTTTTAGATGAAACCACCCCTCCACCAGGAACTCCCATACTGCCTCGTGCTGAAGGACACCACAGCGGTCTCTGCATTTTCTGAAGCTCAGCAAGAAACCATCCATACCTCCTGGGTTCTTCCTCTTGTAGGCAACTGCCTCTCAATTCACCATAAATGGCAATTCTGAGAATTTCTGTATGGCTTTGCAGGGATCACCATCTTTCCTTTCTCACAGAAACAAGAATGTGTACTCCACAGTGCTTACCCCCCAAGGATAATGATGTCTACTTAAAGAAAAAAAACATGCCTTTATAGTTCTAACCTTTTATTTACTTAACGTGGATGGAGTAGACGATGAGAATATGAGATATGGAAAATAACCTTTGAAAAAGCCCTGTGGGAATATGTCTTCTAGTAGTTTCTTTCCTTGTGTTTTCAGTTTTGGGGATTTTGCCTCATTTCAACACAAGAAAGGTCCCATTTCTACCTGATTAACACTTGTACTCCTTGCCTCCCCCCCAACTTTCTTGCCTAAGTGAAAAGCCTTGGGCATACTGTTCTCAAACTCCTCACATGGCTTCGGCCATTTCCTAGGGAACTTCCTGTCAATATTTCCCCTCTAGCCCTTCCTGCCCACCTGTTTTATTTCAACATTTCCATCCATCCAGAGGCAAACACCACCCAGAGCACATCTCTAGCTTTTATTACTTACTTTTGGGTGATGTACTGCTCTTTTCCCCAACAAGGTAATAAAGAACTTCAGAGCCAGGCTCTTGCTTGATTGTATTTTGTAGGTGAGTACCTGGAATGTACTTTGCTTAATGAGAGAATAGAAAACAGTGGTTGAGGTTCATTGTGAAGCATTCATACCAATTATTGAAAATTCAAGTTCACCCCTCAGTACCTTTCACCCTACCACTGCTGATGGAAAGGAGATATTTAACAGTGTGATGCATGATGTATTTAGGAGTCCCTGACTTTTGCATTGTTTAGTCGTCTTTTACAAATGAAACTCAGCAACATGCAATCAACTTTCATAGGCACAGTACTCAATTACCTCCAGAGCACATGATTACTTAGGTATCATTATCACCCTCGCATGATTCTAATTTTGTGAACCAGGAAACCGAAGTTCTCATTAGGAACGGAATGTTCTCAACACTTATTGACCATGATGCTCCAAAACACAATGAGTTTCAGATCACAGTGGCATAAGCATACTTTCTGATAAATAACCAAAAATAAACCTCTATGACCAACACGATGTAGTTCTTATTCCCAATCAGAGTTGCGATCGTGCTCAAAGATTCCTAATGTTATTATGCTGTTCTGAGATTGGTTTCAGATGAATGGCATTATAATAAGACAAAAGAACCAGACACATGATGTGTAGCATTTGCAGTCAAGTTTCTGGTCCTGGGAATGACATACCTGGTAAACGTCACCCGTTTATAGAACCCAATTCAGGAAATTCTGGTCTCACACTAGGGCTTTCTGAAATCTCCCCTGAATGAGGGTAGTTCATCTTCTCTGCACTTCCTTATGAGAGCATCAATGGATTTTGATATCATGCTGGATTCTACAGAAATAGGCACTCTCCCAAAGTCATAAGAAAGTTATAATGTTTTTATTTATTTTTGAGAGAGAGAGAGAGAGAAACAGCCTGAGCAGGGGAGGGTCAGAGAGAGGGAGACACAGAATCCAAAGCAGGCTCCAGGCGCTGAGCTAGCTGTCAGCACAGAGCCTGATGCGGGGCTCGAACGCACGAACCGTGAGATCATGACCTGAGCTGAAGTTGGATGCTTAACTGACTGAGCCACCCATGCGCCCCAAGAAAGTCCTAAATCTATAAGCTTTTCAAATGAAAATTGCCTAAGTTGAAATTGCTTTGTTGCACCATAGACGAGAATACTGTTATCAGACTTGTAATTTGTGACGATTGGATCTTGAACCTATAAGTGAAAAGGTGATAAAACTTGGATTTTCTGTTAATGCCCAAAGTTAAAGAGATGCTCTACTCGCAAGTTAAACTAGAGAGAGACAGGTAAATAAGAATAATTGCCTACTAAATTTGACCACCAAGCTTCTCTAAGGCAGACATTGTGAGTTTTATTTGCATCTTTCATAGTAATAAGAATTCCCTAAACATAGCTTGTATTCTCTTAAAGGATGAATATTATATCTTTTGGAGGGATATAGTTGGTTAAAGGTAAAAATTTCTGACCTAAAAACAGAGAAAATATAGCAATCAGAACTGAGATAGTTCACATAAATTAGGTACCTTTTTAGTGGGATGTTATCCCCCCAAAATATTGAAGTTAATTTGTGCTGGCAATGTTTTTCTAAAGTTTAAGTTGTTTCCAGAAGTAGATTTTGTTTCAGAAATCTTAGGATGCAGATGGCCTGTAACACTAATTGTTTCTTTAAAAAAATCCCACAAACACTCAAGAGTTATATGTATAAACTGTTCATTTCTACAAAGTAGCATGGGCTAAAACAATAAAAATTTACCTTACATATTTATGGCATATTGAATGGAAATCTGTATCTTTATTTTTCAGTTTTTTTCCAATATATTTTTGAAGTTTATTTGACACACTCAAACATATTACAAGAAAGATTTCCAACTGAGAAAAAACATGTCCTTGCTGAAGATCATCAGGCTTGGAGAATTTATAGCTCTAGAGGTGGAGGTGGAGAAGTCTTTCTTTTCACATATTAAAATCATTTTCTAAAATATTAAAAGTTTTGTGGGAAAGAAAAAATGATTGGAAATTTCTTTTTTCTGATCATGATTTGATAATTTTTATTTCAAATAAAAATTGAAAAGGGTAGAACCTCATGCCACGCACATTTTTATCAAATGAATTATTCTCTCTCCTTTCCAATTTCACTGTGGAAGCTGATTGGAATGAAGTCAAATATGGATTTAATTGCTCTGTTTACATAAGCAACATTAAGTGGAAAGATGAGGCAATGAGTTACATCATTTCCCCAAGGATGTTATGAATAATTTAAGTTCCCTGGAATTGTAGTAGATAACCCATGAAAAGAAAATGTATTCTTTAGAAAAAAATAGATGTAGCAGATCCTGGATTAAATACACTGGGCAGGTGAATTTATTCAGGACATGTTAGTAGAAAGTTCAAAATGCTCCAGTATTTATTTCTTGATCCCAATCTCTTTCCTATCTATATGCACCCTTGGTGATCCCATCCATGCTTGTTGCTTTAAATGTCTCCCACTTGCCTAAGGCTTCCTAATGTATATCCCCGGCCCTGAGATCTCCCTCTCCTCAACTCCAGACAGACTACTCGAGATCTCCCCACTCTCCTCAACTCCAGATAGACTACTCACCATCTCCCCAAAATGTCTAATAGTCCTCCCAAACTTACCATTTTTAAAACTGAGCCCTGATTTCCTTGCCCAATTCTCTCACAGTCTTGCTTATCTGATCAAAGAGCAACTCCATTCTCCCACTTGCAAGGGAAAAAATAAAAATAAAAACAGAGTCACACTGTCTCCATTCTTTATTTTCCACCACATATCAACAAATCCCATCCTTTCTATTTCCCGTTATACTATGACCTCAACTCTTCTGCACTATCTCTGTCCAA
This sequence comes from Helogale parvula, assembly GCA_004023845.1. Lineage (NCBI taxonomy): Eukaryota > Metazoa > Chordata > Mammalia > Carnivora > Herpestidae > Helogale > Helogale parvula. Next base: position 10,480 of record PJEM01019272.1, read on the forward strand.
TACGTGGTCAGAATCCCTTCCTAAATTATCTCTTGCCTAAATTATTGTAATATTCTCCCATCTGGCGATGTCCTGGAGGCCCACCCTTATTTAGTATATACTCAACAGAACAGTAGAGTTGTTTGACCCCTGTAAAATGAAAATTTTAACATGTCATTTTTCATTTTTCTGCTTAAAACCCTCCAGGGTCTTTTACATCTTAAGTCAAAGTTCTTTCAATATCCTACATGGTCTTTTGCTATCTCTTCCTGGTTGCTTGACTGAACTCATCCGCTACTGTCTTCATTTTCTCTTCTCCAGACATTAGGGTCTCCCTACTAACAGGAAAGGTGAGGATTTTGTCAGTGATGACTGCTGTGGCCCTGTGCCAAGTATAGTAGCTGATGTATAGTTGACGCCCATTAAAACTGTGTTGAATGAATGCCTTCACTGGAATAATCTGAGAGCTGGATAAGGCAGGGATGACTTAGTTGCTGATTCCTACTCATAGGAGCCAATGAATCTATTCATTGTACTTGAAATGGAAATACCATCCCTTGATATAAGAAATGAAGCTTTTAGGGAAAATGCATGCACATAAATGATTGCTAAATCTTTTCATCATTGTCAGACAAACATAGGCTCAGTGTTAAGTCTTGCTGAGAACATTAATGATTAAAAGCTCAAAGATGCATGAGAGAAGTGGTCCAATTAACTTAAATCTCTATGATAACTGGGTTTACATCCTTGCAGGCAATGGATAAAGGTCACACCATAATTACATAAGTAATTTAAAAAGTTTTAAGTAGGCACATTGAAAAAAAAGAAGTAAAATATACTAAAAATTTTTTAATGTTTATTTCTGAGAGAGAGAGAGACAGCATGTGTTCAGGGAAGGGGCAGCGAGAGAGGGAGAAACAGAACTGGAAATAGGCTCCAGGTTCTGAGCTCTCAGCACAGAGCCCAATGAAGGGTTCAAACTTAGAAGCCGTGAGATCATGACCTGAGCTGAAGTCGGAGGCTTAACTGACTAAGTCACCCAGGTGCCCCAAAAATATTTTTAATAATAAACTTTATGTAACCTACTATATGAAAAAATGTCCATCACTTTAAGACATAATAGATCACTAATGAGATATTTTACATTCTTTTTTTTTCTCACTAAGTCTTCAAATGTTGGTGTCCATTTTATACTTAGCACATCTCACCTCTGATTTGCTGTATTGTAAATGCTCAGAAACTACAATGGCAGGTGGTTACCCTACTAGACAGTGTAGTTTTAGATTATTTAAATAATGATTGGACAGACCTGTAAAACAGTACCCCGGGATGATGTTGAAAGGTTGTGCTATACTTCTTTAGCCTCATTTCCATGTTTTGGGTCACTATACTTAACATTTCCAACCAGGAATTGTAGTCTTTTTCATTGACTCCCAAGACATTGAATGATAGCAAATAAAATTTTTCTATAGCATGACCTTATTTAGGATACTAAATATGTCTTTAAAAGTTATTTTAAAGGCATTTTTGTTTATCATATATATCACATTGCTTAAGCTTTTAGCTAAAGAGTCTTTAATTTTTAATTGACCTATTCTAATAAAATCCATCACAGCATAGAGAATTAAGATACAAAGATGATTACTGTGAGCCAGCTACTCTAAATATCTCTATATTAGTTGCCTAATGTAATTCTCACAAAAATTCTTTAACTTATTATTACCATTTTGGAGATGTGGACTCAAGAATAGAGTTTATGTAACTCACTAAAGCAAACAGGAAATAAAACCCAGGCTTCCTGACTGCAAAGTCTGAACTATTAACCACTATGCTATACACAGGGATGACTTCAAATCAGTTTTCTCAACCCATATTAATTAGATGGCTAAACATTCACTACACAAATTAAAATTAAGGATATGTCATTTTTTCTTTACATAAGCAAAACATTTTTTCCTGTTTTCAAGAATGAGTAGGAAGAATCTATAAAAAAAAAACAACCCACAAAGTTTCTGTAATTATAGAAACATACTATTTCTTTACCCTTTAAAAAACCAGTTATGTTGCATACCTGAAATTTATATAACACTGTGTTAATTATATGTCAACAAAAGTAAATTAAAAATTAATAAGGGAAAGAAGTTGTTCATATTAAATTTTCTGTAGTGGAATAAAATTCAGTGCTTTTGTTCTCATTCCTACGTTAGAGATTTGGTTTGTACACTGCTCTCATTTCTGAGGAAGAAAGCATAATGGAGTAATTCTCATTCTCATTATTACAGAATACAATTTGGAAGACCTTTTAAATTGAAGTGGAAATAGAAATAGAACTAGAAAAAAGGGCCTTGCTTAATGATTTTTAAAGGCAAATTCTTCTTGACAAAATGTGGCCAACAGAAATAAAATGTGGCCTTGTAACAATAGTTTGGCTTTTTCTGCTTTTTCTATTTTTGGTTCAACTTATATAAACTAGAAATTGGTATTGTTCCTTGAATAGGTAGTAAGAAATACCTATTAATTTCTACTTGTCTGGTGCTTTCTAAGACAGAAAGCTCCCAACTATTAATACAATATATTTAGTGGCTATTAATGTCTTCAAGTGGCTTCTCCACCTTTTACGAGTCTTGTCACTTTACATTTTTGTTTGTCCATTTAACTTGATTTTCTAATGGACTGTTAAATTGTTACTTACAACATAATTTGATAAGTTTCAACATTTTTTATACCTTTAATTATATCACTTACTTCATTCTGTGTTTTATTTGCTCCCATTCCTCAGATTATTTTTTAAATGTATGTCTAGCTTACTGATATTTAGGGGGAACAAAATACAACTTTCAGTTTTGTTAATCATATCTTTGGCTCCCATAAAGATAATGACTTTATCTTTATTATCCTCTTGTTTCATATTTTCTTGTTGTTCGTTTATTCTGTTAATCTTTTACTGTCTTCTTTATTTGAAGGTTTGTATTATATATTTAAAAAAATTTTTACTTTCTAAATAGTGTTTTCAAAATCATACATTTACTTCTATTTATTGCTGTATTAGCTCTGAAATATCTCCTAGGATGGGATGTCCACATTCTCTAACAGTTCCTTATGTTTTCTTAGCTCCACTTGCTGTATTGGTCTGGTATTTATTTTTTTAAAATACTGTCCCCTCACAGGGAAAATTTGCTCAATAACTTAAGTTTGATATGTAGCTATTCATTTCACTCAAGAGTCCTCCAGAGACAAAATACTATTCTTTTCTAGAGTTGTGACCTTCCTGGATAATTTGGCTGTTAGATTACTTAGCTTTCTCAAAGAGAAAGGAACAAAATATAAAGGTTTAAAATTGAGAAAAAAATTAAAAAATTAAAATCATATGAAAAGGAGACATTCTTCCTAAGGGCAATACAGGTTACAAACAGCTATCACCAGGCTTCCCAGATTTTAATGTTAAATCTCATAATTTTCAACTACTATTTTAAATAATAAAAGGAAATTTTAAAAAGAAAAATCATGTTCAATATGGTACTAATTCTGTTTAAAAATCACATATGTATAAGGATTAAAAACTATATATATAAATAAAATGATGTCAAAATGGAATTTTTCTTTATATTTTTATGTATTTTCTAAGTTTTCCTTGATTTATATGTATTATTTTAACAAGTAGAAAAAAAATAATAAATGCTAATAAGGTAATGCAAATTAAAACCACGTTAAAATCATTCTCTGAAAACAAAACTTGTACCCAGATTATCCTTTTAAGATTATTGTCAAGTGTGCCTATATATATAATATACATATTTTAGGAATCAAATTGCATATTTCTTGCTCGAGCCTGGCCTGCAAAACTGAGCATCTTTGTGTCTGGTAGACACTTATACATGGAATATTAAACGTTTTTATTTTCAGAAGAAGGGTTGAGCCAGACCAAAAGTTGAAGAAACTCTCTCAGAGCTTTGAAAATATATATGTGTTAAAAGGGGTGCAAAAATCATTCCTATCCATGTGAAATAATTCTGCAAAACCTGTGATTTCAGGGAAGGGCAAAAATACCTAGAAGAGGAAGCTAAACATGAAAATAGTACTAGCTGAATTGCTTAAGACAGACCCATGTGGCAGGAAATGTCACGGCAAGAGATAGTCTGGCCAACTGAAGCAGTGTCAGAGCAATCATCAAGTCTTAACATGCCAATCAAATTACTGTAGACGGGGGCCAGCCATCTGGTTTTCTTCGGGGGGACTTAGTCATCTGAATGGCAAGATGGGACGATGGGCTGAGTAATATTTAAAGTCTTATCCATTCTCAATTTCTAGCTCTGATTTCACATGTACTTCACTATGAGGAAATTGGCCCCCAGTATATATAAAGCTTGCACACCAGGCTATACCAAAGTATTTTATATGCAGGTTAAATATCTAAGGCGCAACATGAAGATATATGTTGTATAGAAGACAATATAAAAAAATATTTTCAGTTTAGAAACACCCACTTAAAAAAAATCTAGACACAACCACCAAAAGGCGGGACAAAATATTTTAACACCTATATGAGAATATGAGTTAATACTCTTAACATACACAATGATTAAAGAACTATGAGGAAAAAAACCCCACACAAAACAAAATACATAAATAATATAAAAATAAAAGTTACAGAATACCGATAGACAGCCAAAAATTATTTTTAGAAATTGTTCAACTCCACTACCAACCAGGAAATGCAAATTAAAACCAAATACAATACAATTTCATACCCATTGAATTTGCAATACTTAATAGTATTAAGTGCTGACTTGGGCCTGTGATAATGAAGAGTCTTCTATTTTCGTGAAGTTTCATTTTCATGAATGGTTTTTAGAAGAATAAATGGGCATGACGTACTTGGAGAATATTGTAAAGTATCTATCAAATTTTAAACATAGAAATATAATTTGATTCATCAGTGTCACTTCTATGAATGTATTCTTCAGAAATAGTGGTATTCATATGCAAAGTTACATACAAAAGCCTATAGCTTTAAGTATTATTTATAAAGCAAAAAGCCTTGAAAGAAAAACTAAAAGTACACCAATGTAAGTTTAGTACATCAGTATAAGATGGGCCAGAAGACAGCAATTTTTATTTATTTATTTATTATTTTGTTTGTTTTTGAGAGAGAGAGAGAACATGTGAATGAGTGAGGGGCAGAGAGAAAGGGAGAGACAATCGCATGAGGTGCAGAGAGAGAGAGAGAGAGAGGGACTGAGAGTGTGGAGCCTAGAACAGAGCTCGAACCCACAGACCATGTGATCATGGCCTGAGCGGAAGCTGGATGCCTTACTTACAGGACTGAGCCATCCTGGTGCCTAAGACAGCAGTTTTTAAATGAGATATATCTTCTTTTACTTCCTTAAAAAATGTAGTACATGGTAAGTAAAAATTGCAAGGTAAAACCCAAAGGCTCTTTGGTTCATGTATGCATATTTTATGTATGTGTGTGCACGTGTGTATACATATATTTATCTGTATGCTTATAATACGGATGATGATGATATCGACGATGATATAGCTACTATATACTTGGCCCTTACTTTGTGCCAAGTCCTATCCTAATCACTCTGTGGACTGACTCAACCATTCCTCAGAATTACACCAGCTAGTGATTAGTATTCTCTCATTTTGAAAAAAACACAACTTACCTAAGTTACATAGTAGGTGACAGAACTAAAACTGATATCAAGAGTTTGTCTCTAGAATCTGCATTTCTTAAACTTTTCACTGAAATTCTCTAAACAGGTCCATCCTGAAGTAGGACAGCAGACCACCCAGCGTGGTTAGTGTTGTCAAGCTCTCAGAACCCTGAGCCATCCAGGATATTTGGAGAGCTCTTGTGATTTTTGTAAAGACCTGGGCTCTTTTTCTTCTCCAACAATAGGT
>PJEM01019274.1:0-16373 GCA_004023845.1 Helogale parvula
TTTGGCAGGCCGTCTTTTGAGGGGGGAAAAAAAGGAGGGGGGCCCCGCTATCATTCTTTGCCCATGCCCTAGGCCCCCGCTCTTCTCTCGCTCCTTTTCAAACTGTGGCGGCCTCACAAGCTCCTACTTTAAAAGGCCTGAGATGTTTTGCATGAAGCCCTCACAATAGGGGTTGAGGGAATTGACAGTTTCAAAAACAAGGCGTTCAGTCCTTTCCAGCTGCCGGGCCCGCTCTCTCGCACCAACTCCTGGTTCCTCTCTGCTGGTGGCGTCCTCGGGAGAGGGCTGCCATCCCCCATCCCGCCAGCCCGCATTCCGGCCGGCCCCACCCCGCCCCCGGGCTGTGTTTGTAAACAGGGGTCAGTGTCCAGGGGCTGCTGGCGCGGGCCTTGGGGCTGGCGGGCTGGTGGGGGACGCAGGGGACGGCCGAGCAGGCGAAGGACAGGCCCGGGGAACGTAAGGGCTTCGAGGTCTCTTTCCCCCTCGCTTTCCACCTAGGTGCCAAAGCTCTGGCCACCGGGCTGACCCCAGGGCAGCTCTTAGCTCTCTGGCCTGGGCCACCACACCAGAAGGATGTTTAAATGCCGCCATTTTGCATGGTGGCAAACAAATTTCTTTGTGACTTTCTCCCCCACCTCGCTCAGATCCTTCTCGCCTCTGACTTTGTCACCTACTGGCTCCCCGGGGCGGAAGAGCCCCATATCCCTGAGCGCGCGGCCCCCAGCTCTTTTCCACGCATCCTCCTGTCCCAGTGGCCTCGAGGCCTGGGCGACAGGGCGCGCGGCTGGTCCTCAGGGACTGGACCGCCTCCTCTCACTTTGCTCTCCTTTTGTGTGTTCTGAAGTCATCTCCCACCCCGGCACACGCACACACTGCCTAGCCATTTCTCACCTTCTCGCCCAGGCCTCATCTCCGTCCCAGGCAAAGGGGGGCCCAGCTTTGTGCTCTGGGCGGAGGGGCTGGCCCAGGGTCTCCAAAATGCGTGCGTGCAACGCAAGTGGCAAAGACATGAGGCTTCACACTGGGCCAGCCAGCCCGGCTGTGAACGCCTCCTGGGAAGTGGCCCAAGGCCCGGAGTCTGGGGAGGGCACGGGTGCGCAGGCGAAGGCCTAGCAGAACTCCCAAAGAGGGGGGGAAACGGGATGGGGCAAGGCTTGTTTCTCTTTGGCGCCGTGGTTCCTGTCCTTGGAACCTCTCGGTGCCTCTGCAAGTGGAATGATGACCTGGAAACGGGAAACGTGAGACAGTGACCTGGAAAGCCACCCTTGGCTGGGGCGGTTGGAGCGCAGCAGGGCGAACAAAGGTGCTCCAGCAGGAAGCGGGGAAACAGAGGTGCACCACAGATAGGTCACAGGGAAGTGCAACAAGCTTGTTTTCCCGGGTGTTTAAAATGCAGCCCCAGTTGTAAAGTGTGTGAAATTACGCACTGGTCTCTTAAAGAGTGCCTAATTTATAGTAAATAGCAAGGTCTTTGTAAATGGCTTTATTATGTTGTTTCTTGTTAATTGTTGAGAAAATCTCCATTGTTGAGTGTGAAAGGCTTTATGAGCTAACCTGGTCCTCGGCGCAATCAGAGGGCAGTAAATGGCCGCTCAGCCTCGAAGGCCCAGCGCGGAAGCGGACGCCGGCCGAGAGCACCCGGGCGACCTCTGGGGACGGCGACTCGGCCTGGGAAGCGAGTGGCGAGGGTTTCCCGGCTGTAATTAGCGAGAAGGCGTGTTCTGAACTCGCGGGCCCCGGAGCGCGGCTCGCTCAGTGGGCCGAGGAGGATCGGGGGCGCCGGCGCGACCCAGGCGGCGTGGGCCGCGGGGAGGCGGAGCGGGGCCCGGCGCCCCTCGCCGGCCGCAGAGCCTCGGACCCCGGCCGGCCGGGCCGGGCGCCGGGCTCCAGCCGCGCTGGGGGTGTAAATGGTTCCTGGGCATTGTCTCCAGTTCTCCAGCCTCGTGGAGCGCGGGCTCAGGAGGGTTTGGCCAAGCCTGCCGAACGCCCGAAAATGCCGGGCCGGGAGGCTGGAGGGGGCTACGGGCCGAGCAGACCCCTAAGGGGAGCTCCAGACCCCTGCCTGCGCCTTCTTGCCTTTGTTTAAAAGCGGTCTCACTCCCTCTCTCTCCCCCCCACTCTTTCTTCCTTTCTCTCTCACGCGCGATCTCTCTCTCTCTCTCTCTTAGAAACCTGACATGAACGTAGAAGAAATCAGGGGAAAGGTTTTTGGGTGGGTGGGTGCGTGGGAGAAGGAAGAGGATTTCTTCTTTAGGATAAGACACTGTCTCCTTTTCCCATCTACTCCAGTTTTCCTTCCAGTGAGTTGAGCCCCGGGAAGTGTATGGGCAAAACCAGGCAGGGGCTGGGGTCATTGGATTAACTTTGAGGCTAGGACCCCGGGGGTCCTGCAGGCCCGGAGAGGGAAGCCGGAGAGCGCCTCCCTGGGCTGGGCCCCGCGGCCTTCCCAGAACTGAAGACCCGGTGCATCCAGGGGAAAAGCAGCTGCGGCTTCTGAGCTCTGGCAGTGGCAGAGGGGAGAAAATTTCTCCGAGAGCCTACTTGGGGGGAGTGGGGGGAGGGCGGTGGAGGGACTGGGTTAGGTGGACTGTATGGTAGGGTGTGGACATTAGCAAATGCAAATCACAAGGAAATGTTAATTCCAGTCAGAAAAACCTATATCTTCCCTATCTTCCTGGCCTTCTAAGATGGCCCTCTGCTTGCGCACACTCGCTCTCTCACCAAATTAGCTATTACGTGAAATCCCCCTGGGTTTAAAGCACTTGTTTCGCGGATTCGTGTACAACCCATATTAACTATGCACTTTCTGCTATTCCTCTTGTGACTGTCCCTGTCTCTTCCTTCTTCGAGGAGCGTATGATGCATTTTATTTTAGCCCAATCGATGCGTGCAAATACTGGGATAACACAGCCCACACTTCTGCGAGGGAGGCTGTTTTCAAAATTGAGTTTAGGGATCAATACTAAGTCGAAAAGCTCCAAATTGCACGAATTCACCAAATTCAAGCCTTGGGGGCTCCCAAGCCCCTTTCCTGACTGATGAACGCATTGGTGGGCTGTAGCTATCTCTCCACCGTTCCTGCTCCTCAAAACAGGATGTTTGCATCATGTGTATTTGGCTTTCCCTGAAGACCACTCCAGTGTGTTTGGAGAAACACGACCCCAAAACGTGCGGTGTTAAACCCCAAGTCAATGGCTTCATGTGGGGCTCCTCTCCTACTGGCACTGCTGACCTCCATTTCTCTCTTTTTCTCTTCCTAGGACCTAACAGCAACACCTAAAATTGCCATAGTGGGTGCTCGGAAAACGTTCGCCCAGTTGAAAAAGTGTTTTACTGGTCGGGAGCAGCCCTCTCCTGGACCACTGTTTGACTCCCACGACTTCTTCGCCCAGAGCCGAGCTGTACCGCGCAGCGAGCTCTCTATTCTTCTTCGGCTGCTGCCATGGCTGCGGGGCTGACTGGTGTCTAACTGGGGGAAGGGCAGTGGTTGTCCCCTTGTAAGGGACGTTAAGGCCAGAGAGGTGGAGGGACAAAGATTTCGAAAAAGAATTAGGAGAGCATGCTGCCAGCAGATGTGTGTGTGTGTGTATGTGTGTGTCCGTCCCAGTAGTGTGAAAATAACATCTACAGGAGAACTAGACCAAGTACTTAGGATGCTAGGGTATCCCCTATTCCTTAGCTGCTTCCTTTACTTGAGAGACTAGAGCAAGACCGAAGGAGGTGGAGAGAGAGTGGCAGGCAGCCTAGAGGCTCTCCAGTAAGATCCTGTTATTCAACTAATCAGTGCCATCAATATGTTTGTGTTTGACCCTTTTGGATGGAAGAGGCTTAGAATCAATAGACTTAGACCCTAAACTATCGCCAGTCAAGCAGAGAGCAACTGCTCACAGGTCTGCAAGGGCCCACCCTGGCCAGGATGCTCTGAAGGAAGCGGAGAGAAACCGAAGGGAAATTGAGTGGCTGCCTACCCTCATCCCCAAGCCATCAAAACAAACAAACAAACAAACAAACTCCAGTCTCCTGGAGGCTGGGCTATTGGGCAAGCACATGCTGGGCATGAAAACGTTGGAATATAATTTCCATTGTTAGGGCTGGTCCTCTTTCAAACCAGTTTAGGTTAGCTCCAGGACCAGCACAATACTCATGATAAGTGAGGAGCAATAGAGAGGAAAAACAGTATAGAAGAGAGACTGCACTAAGGTTAGGCAGCCTTCCCTCTCTCCTGTGAAAGTTAGAAACAGACGCAAACACGTTAGAGATCCTGAAGCTACCACTCGGTCAGTAGGCAAGGGTTTCTGTCTCTGAAGTGACGGGAAGGACCTAGATTCTTGGGTCTCCCAGGAATAAAGGCACATTTTTACATTCATTTTCCCTCATGTCTCTCTCACCCTCTCTCTTTTTCCCTCCTGTTCAAACGAATACCCTGATTGTCACTGGGGCAAATGTGGAAAATTAGTTTTCGGCCTCTACATCAGACCCCAATGTGCAGACCAGTGGATGGTAAGCGTTCAAATGCCCAGAGATTATAGCCATTCAATGTAAAACCTGCGTGATGCAGTAGACATGGCCAGGACCAGGTTTATTTACCTTTTCCCTTTATCTTCTCTTTTTTCCTCTTCTCCCACCTTCTCAGCTTTCCCTTTTCTTCCTCATCTCCTACCTAACCTTTGCGTCCAATAGTCAGCAATCCTTTCTCCAGAGGTGGAAAGAGAGTAAGATCTGGGCTTAAACCAACGCTGATAGACGCAGTGTGAGAGCCTGCAGTGACCCTGAGCCTCCTGGCGGGGGTGAGAGGCCAGGGTGTCCCAGCCTCTTGCCCTGCATGTGCTGAGCTATCCCTGTTAGGCTATAAAAAATAGAGTGAATCTCGACTCCATAAACACATGGCTATGGTTCTAACATGCAGTACATTGCCCGATGCAAATGCAGAGATGCTTTTAATTTTGTTCCAAGTGTTACACATCATGTGGCAAACTGGTCTTCAGAAAGTCAATTTTGGTATTTTCTGTTAATAATAAAGACTTTTCAAATGAACCACCTTAAACATATATGATTGAGAATGAAAAGGGTGTATGTCGCTACCACCACTGTGTTTCTTATCTGAATTTTAAAAAAGAGGTAGTACTTTTTACCCCCTTCTAAATAAGAAACATTCCTAAGTGGAAGAGCTTGGTTAACATATGGATTGTTCCGTTGTTTTGCGGCTCATATAATTTTAAGAAAATAAAATATTTAAATCTTTGTGGCTTTTAAAAACCCTTTTACACCCTTATGTATTGTAAATTAGGAAATTGGTTACACATGCCTGCCATCTTCTATAGAAAAATGACCTCAGAAACATGTTTTACCTAAAATATCAAAATTTCATATCATCTTCTACAATTTCAGCCTGCTGCTTGTAGTTTAATACCACTATCAAGTAGGAAGAAAATAGAACTTGCTTTGTATTAATTAAATGAAAGGGAAATATAACTAATTTGTAGATGTAGGGAGGTTGCCAGCACTTCTAATATCTTGTCCTTTGTATCAATCTCTAGCTGGTTTATCTGAATAGGATCAGACTCTACGTAACAATGTGGACTGCCTATAATATGCTGACACAATGTAAGATTTCTAGATGAATTGAAGGATCCTGACTGTGGATTTCCCACGTCTTACTGTTTTGAACCAATACTTCAGCATATACCCCAAAGTTGGTTTCAAATGTAATTCTCCTTCAAGAAAAAAGTGCAAAAATGATTAAGGAAAAAAAACCCCACAGGAAATCTTTTATAAATAGTGTTGGAGCCATTGATCCCCGTTACCTGCTATAATGTGAATGGAATCATTATGGCTGTTCCATTGACACACTTTCTTCATTCAGGATTCTGGCCAAAGGAATAGCGTGTCAATGTGTAAAATTCCAGCCAAAGATAAGCCATTACAATGGAAATCGCGATGTGCAAAGTCTCATTGAAGCCAATGAAATTGAGTGTAATATCCATACTGCATTCTCATCTGCTTGCCCCCGGATTTAGTATGCGGTTCTGCATTGAAATGAGATTATGCATATAAAATGTCAATATAGAATACAATGCCCAGTAAAACATTACAAAAGCAACTTACCGCCCATATACATGGGCTTTACTTAAATTTGAACTTCATGTGCAAAATAAGGCACAGCACCCTTGGAACGCTAAATCTACAAAATGTCCGCACTCTGGTTTTTCATGCTTCTTTCTGCATGTGATTCCCCCCACACCCCCTCCTATCCAAACACAGTTCTTTTAAGGGCACTCTTCAAACCATCTAACAATTCCCAAAGGGTATTCCAGGAGTCTCTTAAAGTGTCTTTCTAAATTAAAAGCCCCCAAACAATTTAAGTGCATTTTTGAACCAAAAATATCAGAAAGTATTTGGACTTGCAAACCTATGCGTTTTTGCAAGAAGAAAGGGACCAAAGAGAAAACGCCCCCCTCAGTGGATTACAAGGTTAGGGGACAGGTCACTAGGAAAGGGAAATAAAACTGAATGTTAGGTTGGGCTTGTAAATTATGCACCTTTCAGGGAAAGCGGTTTTAAGGTCTCTTCACTCAAGGGTGTGTTTTTTTTCCCCATCCATTTTGCTATTAATTCTTAACTCTTGGTAGGCAGCTCTTTAATGAGGCTGTTTGTGGCAGGTTAATTTTCTCCAATCTACTGAGCTCCTCATTTTCCCTTTTAAGTGCAGTGCTGCCTAGAGCTTTCAGCACTGTCCATGCCAGAAGACAAAATACACGTGAAGTCGCTGGGCTGGGGTGAGAAATAAAGAAGTTACGTGGACAGAAAACCAGAGGGCCTGGACAGATTGGAGTAGGAGGGTAGTAACCGGCTGAGTTGAGGGCGTGAGGGAGAGGGAATCCGGTCTTAGGAGAGCAATGACCCTGGGAGTGTAATATATTAAATATTGCAGCGATCGATTTCAATACCCCCAAGTGGACACGGGAATAAAAATTCACCAACAAGCCCAAGTGATTAGGAATGCTTTGTTGCGAAGGAGGGGGGAAAATGTGATTTTCCTTCAGATCCTTTTTGTTCAGGTTAGAAGAGGCCTAGGCAATCCAAGCCTAAGCCTGGACTCTCGGTTTGGGATATAGCTCTGAAGGTTAGTCATAACTCAGTGGTGCTTCTGCATGGTGAAAAGATGGGCCTTTGTACTGAGGGGGATTAAATATCAACCACAATTACGGCTGGTCACTCTAGGAGCCTTGCTCCCAAGTCAGAGAGGAGCACGTCTTGGAAGGGCTGCCCCTGCGCTGTGTATCAGTCTTTGTTTCAGCTCTGGGACAAAGCAGTTGCTTTTGCACAGTTCTTCTTTCATTAAAATCCAGGGGAAAATGCACAATATGGTTTACAGAAGGTTGATTCACAATAGCAGGACGTAAAACAGCCTTTGGTGCTATGGGGGGGAGAAATATTTTTGAAATGTCATTCCTTGGTCGAAAGTATGCGACTGTCATGTGTACATGCACAAATACCCACTACTACACATGATTTCGTTGCTGATTTCAGAATTGGGTGGGATTTTCTGTTCTTTTCTCCCCCCTACCGAACCTAGCTCTTTGACAGTCATGCTATGAACTGTGTGTCTCTCAGTCCAGGAATCTGCTTAGGGATTTGGGGCGGTCACTGCGGAGGCTGCTTGGAGAGGGGAGGGGGATTGTTTTCAGTCACCCTGAAAACCTGGGCCAGGCCTGGGCTCTTCACATTGGGGATACCGAGTCTGCTGCTGGGGACACGCTGCTGGATGCCTGCTGCCCTCCTCCTCCAGTGTGGTCGCCACAAATCTGGGAAAGAAATGCAGCATCATACAAAGGATTTCTTTAATGAGGATGAGTTCCTCAGAGTGACTGGGGGTTGTGGCTGCCGCTCAGACCTCTCTTTCGCTCTGCCAGATCTTCCCCTACCCATCATATCCTTCCTTATATACTAGCCTGGGGTTGGAAAGGGCATTCCCCCACCCCCACCCCTGCTGATAACCCCAAGGCTGATTTCTCCTTTACTCCAGTGGCTGAGTGAGGATGGACTGGAAGGTCTGAGGGGGAAGCTCAGAGTCAGGCAAAAGTAAACATATGTGTATTTATCTCCAGTGCCCCTCCGCTCTCTGCCATCAGTCTTCTAGTCTTCGATCCTAGTTATCACTTATCACTTATCCAAGCTGCCACTTGGAGCAGGGTCCTAGGGACTAGCTATGTCTGCATGAAGATCTTACCAGGGAATGTTCAAGGCAGGAGAAGGAACCCCAAGCCTCCCCATCTCCTCTGACTCTAATTCGGGCCGACCTGGGAACAGTTAAGGCCGAGGCTGGTCAGGCACAGAGAACTTGGGCTCCTGCAGCTTGAAACTCCTAGGCTCTCTGTGGAATGGTGACTGGCTACCGGGAGGCCACACTCTGCCTTATAAAGTTGTTTATCTCCCCTAAACCTATACGGTTCCTTGCTCTCTTCAGGTTGGAGAGAGAGGTAGGTCCAGGAGCCAAAGATCACTCAAAAAAGTTACTTGGAGGAGTTAGAGCCATTGAAACCAGTCATCTGTCTTCTTGAGTGTGGGAAAGACTGGGTGGGGGGTTGGGATTTGGACAAGAAACGTCTTGCTCGGTTTCGCTCTGGTCCCCCTTTGGCTTTTTATTCTTCATTCTGCGTCTCCCTGAATGTTGGTCTTCCCCTTCTTCTGCTTCTCCTTGTCTTTCCCCTCAAGTCAGGTCAGGAAGAGCAAGCAGGTTGGACGCATCGTGGACTTACACCATGAGGGACAAGCCCCAATGCAGCCTGGCTGTGTCTGGGCAGGTGGTTCAGAGCAGAGATTCTTGTGTGACTGAGGGGTAATTTGGAGAGAAGGAATCTCCTGGGGGTGGGCGTGGGGGTGGGGAGCTGCTGGTGGGAGGGGGGGACTCTGTCTCAGGTCATTGAGAGGCGGGTTCTGCATCCAGAGCCTCAGCTCTGGGATCCCGAGGGCCTGCCTTGCTGCGAAGTACCTGTTGCCTGAAGCTGCCTGGGAGGGAGCAGTGGGGCCCCTGCCCTATTGTGAGTCTTGGGGGTTAGGTCCGGCTTCCCCCGGGGCTGCTGGATTCACCTGTCACTACGCTCACTGCCCAGGGACCCTGACAAACCTGCACAATGTGGGCCTGAAAAAGGGCGCTTAAGGTTCACTGATCTGTGTGTAGAACTTTGCAAAACTGCAAATAAGCGAGAAATTTTGTCTATTCTTGTGGAGGGAAATACAAGTTTGCACTTAACATGGGAGCCTGAGAAAAAGAGGGGGGAAAGCCCTTCTCCTGGCCAACAGCCCCACTGTAATCTCCAGAACAATTTCATTTCCTCTGCGGCACCCCGGCTACCCTAGCCGAGGCCTCGGAAAGGTCAGGGAAGAGCTGGAGCTGGAGGGCGGGGGTGGGGAAGGAAAGCGGTGGCCAGGCCCTGGGCAGGGTCGCAGGTGAGGGCCAGGCCGGGTGGCGAGGAGGAGACCCGACAGGTTGGAAGGCCACAGGACGGGAGGAGGGGCCGAGCCGCGTCGTTTGGAAGGTTCGGGTGGTTTCGAGAGGGTTTTTTTTTTTCCGGAGGAATTCGCCCGGCCCGCCTCCGGGGCAGCTCGCGGGCGCTCTCCCCCGCCCCTCCGCGCCGAGCAGGTCGCAGGGAGCTCGGGTTTCGGCGAGGCCCCCGCGCCGCCAGGCCGCCCGCGCTCCGCCGGCCTCGGCGCGCAGGCCCGTCCCGCTTGCTGAGAAAGGGAAAAGCGCACGGCCGGGGTCCCGCGGCCGGGGGCCTGTCGGTGCGGCGGGAGAGCCGCTCCTCCGCGGGAGCCGGCCCGCTGCTGCCCGCCGGCGCCGTCCACCCGGCCCGGCCGCGCCGGCGGGCCACGCTGCTCCCGGGAAGGGTCTCCCGCGAAGGGCGGCCGGGCTCCCCGCCGTCGTCGCGCCGCTGGCGGCAGCCCGCGGGCTGCAGCGAGAAGCAGGCCCCGGGAGAGCTCGTCGGCTCCCCTCCAAAAGGGAGGTGGGAACTTTTGAACCCTTTGCTTTAAAGTGATTGATCGTGTCCCACCAGAGAGCGGCCCCACCCCTGCCCCCACCTCCGTCGCCTCCCCCGGTCACCTCGGCTCTACGGGTGCGAGAGGAGAGCGCGCGGGGCGCCAGGGTTGGTGCCTTTGGAGATGCGCGCCGCAAACGCGAGCGTGTGGGGCACGAAAGCACTTCGAGCACACAGAGCCAGAGCGGCTGTTGCGATTCTGGATGGATCCCTTGTGAGAACTCCTAACGGGAGGGTGGGTTCCTGCCTCCTTCCCCGCAGTCCTCTGAGGGAAAGACGCTAAGACAGCGTTTCCCATGAAACCGTCCCTGCACGCCGGCCTCTCCCTTCGAGGAAGTCCTCGCAGGAGCCGGGCTCGGCACTGGGGACCTTCGGGGGACTCTGGGTGAAGGCTCGAGGCCTCCACGAGTTAAGCTGATTATTAATTTGGGCTGTTCGGAGCGAGTAACACACTTAACGCCTTTGGCTTTGGGGATTGTCCCGGAGCTGGGACCCCAAGCTTAGATGACACAGGTCTGCCGATGGGAAATGCGAGTGGCCGAGACTCCCGGACGTGTCTGAGAGGGCTGGGCAGGGCTCCCGGGGCAAAGGTTGGCTCTTCCTCGCCCCCAAATAAATTCCTGGTTAACTAGTGCAGACTAAGTACCTCAGCATTCCTAAATGGGGTAAAATAGACGGGGTTGAAAGTGAGGGTATGCCAACCGGACTCAGACCTGGTCACAGTTCTCCACCGGTGACCAGACAGGGTGCTTCAAACACGAAAATAGAAATGTAACATTCAACTGGACGAATTAATTTTTGAGGGATTTACGGTATGATTTTCTTTCAAGCGGTATTCATTGGTTCCTTCGATCCGTAGTGCGGTCCAAAGACAGAAATATAAACAAGCACTTTCTGCTTTGCGGAAACCCCTTAACAGTATCGCCCAAAGAAAGATCAAGACACTTTGTGAATTTTCCCCAGATAATGCCTCATATTCCGAATGACTGATCAGAGAACTCCGGTATTGTTAAATAAAATGAGAGGAAGGGGAGTGACGTGGGAGTCGAACAATGGCATTTCTGAATCAGTTTGCTTGATTGACATTTGGGAGCTTCATGACCCCAGGGAATAGGACTCATTACGGTGAATACACCAAAACATCAACCAAGATTAGAACTCTAGATCCCGTTTTAATCCCATTTCAGTCTAAATTATAGTGGGAAAATATAAAATCCAAGAGGAGAGAATTACTCCATCATATATTGACCTAAAGTCTTAATTGTTCAAAAGGGGAAAGAAAAGTGGAAAACCGATATACTTTTCATCACTTTAGAAGGAGCACTGACGATTAAGTCAAGTGTAAAGGTTTGGCAGGGTGGATACTAAGAATATTTATGTGGTATAAAATATACTTATTAGGGGGAGACATACTGAAGAAATACTCTGGGAGCGTTAGGCATGTTTGAGTAAAACAGACTCCTCTACCACTGGGTAAAAAAAGGATCATCAGCAAATTGATGCTGAGAAAAATCAGATACCTTAAAGGTGGAGTCTAAATTTCCATGATTATTTGGAAGACTTCTCTATTTCTTGGGAGATGATGTCTATTTTTAAACGACAAAAGTTGTGTAAATTTAACCCAGGAAATCGTTGAGAGCAGATCTTCAATTCAGGTTGGAGAAACAGAATGTGTGTGAGCAAAGTCTATTTTTAACCACAGAAGAGTGTGAGATACTGTGGGCTGTGTTCGATGGGAGTATGATCTATGGCAACCTCACTCTACAAAATTTTTTCATTCTTCATTGGAACTTATCCTCAATTCTCAGAAACTTGAAAGACTGGAGATCTCAAGTACTATATATTAAATTGAACCCCCAGCACACAGAAGGACAAAGCTGTGGCAAAACATATTGTAGTTATATTCTATTTTTTAAGAGGCAAATCACAGCAACGGGAATGTAACAGGAAGATATAAAAAGTAGAGCATATATAAATAATGAAATAGAAAGGGTTGCTGCACACTATACCTTCACATTTATATTTTGAGGGGTGGATTTTAATGAGAAGCCTGTATTGCATGGGAACTGGGAATTATAGAAATTATTTATGCAGCAAGAAGGAATGAAAATTAATTATTAGGAGCTCAGTAATCACCAAATAAACTCTGAGCTTTGAGGTTAAAAATAGACGACTATCTTCATGTTCAATTATACAGTATCAATTACTAATACAACTGATGTTTCAGTGTCTCAATGAGACCAGATACCATCTTCTATGGAGATATCTTGGTATTAATTAATGACTGCTTTATTCTCATTATTCACAAGAAAAAATAGGGGTCGTGTCACATTAAAATTAAGATTATCTTAGTTTATCTGGGCTCTTAAACAAAGATCATTCAAAGTAATTATATTTTGAATTAACAGAGGTAGGCAATTTATCTCGTTATTTTTTTTTGTTCAAAGACACAAAATAAAGATCAGAAATAGGCAAAGTTTCATTTTGAAGATAGAAAGAACCAAACAAACATGTCTTGACTTTTGCAATATTTCCCTTGCTAAAGGGGGAATGAGGGAACTGTAAAAGACGTGACTTTGCAAAGTCAAGTCCTTTTTAAAAGACTCGGATCGAAATTCTTGCTATGCAACAAGGATTCAGGTTTGATTAATTTTCTGCAAGCGACGTGACAGCGGTGTTTTAAAAGATTAATTAAAATTGAAGTGATACGGAGCAGGAATTCAACCTGCAGAGGCGTCCCTGGCGCCTTGGGGGGCTTTGCAAGAGAGTCCCAAGCCCAAACTGCGGGCTTTCCCGAGCCTGGGACGCAACTCCCCGTCTCCTGGAGAGGAACGCGGAATTTGGCAGGGCGCCCGCCTGGCCGCCTGGCATCCCGAGCTGGCCGCCAGCTCTCGGGGGTGGGGACGGGGTGTGTCCCGGGGAACCCGCTGCCCAGAGAACTGCTGGCGCGGCTCTCGAAGAGCCAGTGAGGTCCAGGGTCACACCAGAGGCCGGAGGGGACTCCAGGAAGCCCCGAGCTGACTGCCCCAGGCCGTGTCCACTTCTCCCGGGGGGGGGGGGGAGAGGGGGAAACCTACTTTGGGCCCCGGCTCCTTCCGGAGCCCCCTCCACGGTCGTGAGCGTGCCCAGGGCATAGATGGCACTCTGAGAAGGCTCATTCCGAGCTGAGGGCGTGGAGGGCTCGGCTGCTGGGCTGCGGCCGCCCGGGGCCGGGACGTGGGCCTGCCCGGGCAGTCCTGCCTCAACTTGGACTCGGGACTCCGGGAGGCGGTCCACGCCTGGGCCGCGCAGCCACGTCCTCCCACCTCTGCGCTCAGTCTCCTGCCCCAGCTTCTGTTCCCCTGCATCCCTGCCCTTTGGCTTCACTTAGCGACGCCTTGGCCCAAGTAAGAAATTAAGCTGAGAGCAACTGTTAACTGTCCTCAAGAAGATACAATCGCGGGAGCCCTCGGGGTCGCGCGCGGCGGAGAAGCTAAACGGGTGGCGCCCGAGAGGGTGGGCAGGGGAAGCAGGGGGCGTCCGTTTGCAATTCGCCTTCCCAGGGCACGAACTACGGTGGCTCCTTTTCTCCAACTGGGGAGGAACGGCGTCCCCTTCTCTCCAACCGTGGGGGCTCGGGTGCCGACGGGGAGGCCGCGCACGGCGAGGCCCTCGCCCCAAGGCTCTCGGGCGGGGGTGCGCGCCCTCGGGCTCCCGGCGACGCGGCGGGGGCGCGGGCCCGGCGGCCTCCCGGCTGGGGCTGTCCCTTCGCCCTGCGGCGGCGCCGGGAAACCCGTTCCTCGGCGGCGGGTCCCAGGGGTCGCGGCCTAAAAGGCTCCCTGGGGATTCTCCGAGCCGCGGAGGCGACGTGGTTCCTCCTCCCCCTCGCGTCTGCCTCTCCCACCCTCTTCCCAGAGACCTCAGAGGTGGCGAAGTGGGAAGGGAGGCGGGTAAACTGACGATGGAGGCCTGGGAGCGGGAGCTCGGGAGCTGGGGGAGTCCGGGTCAGAAAGGAAGCATTACGACGCGGAGGAAAGGGCGGAGGGGCGAGGAGGACTCCGCTGGGATGGGCTGAGGGTGGGGGGTGAGGCGAGAGTCCCCTTCATTCCGAGTGGCGCAGGGGGACTTCTTCCCCGGGGAGTCCCCACCCTTCAGCTCCCAACCTCGAGAACAAAGGGTCTGGGAAGCACGGTCGGGGTCGGGGAGCGGAGGTGGAGGGAAGCAGGAAGGCAGGCGGTGGGGGCAGGGGAGGGCGCTTCCCCACATTTCCTCTCGCGGCCGAATGACGGAAAGCTCCCTGCAGCAAACGCCTCACTGAGGCCGCTTCAAAATCCGGGAGGGCTCGGGTTCCTTACCTAACGGATGCACTCGCTCCCTTCCTCCCCCAGCGTCCCCACCCCCTCCGGGGACCGAGGCCCGCGGGCTGCGAGGCTGGCGGCGCGCCGCGGCGCGGGCGGAACCGCGGGGCAGCAGCGCCTCCTGCAGGTGCCTGGCGCCTCCGCAGCCGCCGTGCAGCGCGGTCTCTTAAGGTGGAACCGGCTTGGTCCCCACCCGCGCTTTCGGCTCTTCCGCCACCGCGTTTCCACCCGCTCCAAGTCTCCCTCGCGAAGCCGGCCTGCCTGTCCAGAACTGTGGGAGTGTATTGGTCCCTGCTGCTATTTCCTTGAGGCCTTGGCTCCATTACCTGCAGCACCTCGTCTGAGGAAGCCCGGGTATCGATTTGGAAAATCACAATTGATACTTCCCTGCAGGTATAAACGGATGCGTTAAGTTACGCTTCAGGGCGGAAAGATCAAAACAGCGTTTCTTTAACCTCAAAGCAAACTTTTATTTTGGTTTATTAAAACCAGAAGCCTAGCACGAAAGGATCGCCGAGAGTAGACCTGACCGGGGGTCTTTCGGATCTAAGTATTCAGAATGAGACTGGCGGGTCAGAGGATCACATGCGGCGCTCACATCCCGCAAACTCGTGGGCAGCCGCGGGCGCGACAGGTCGTGGAGGAACTGTAGGACTGCAGGGAACCCCTCCTCGCGCGTCTCCAGCGCCCCCCGTTTTCAGCCCACCCTTTGTTTAGTGAAAAGAGGGAACGCGGAGAGGCTGGAAGAGCAGTGTTTGTTTCTTTCCTTCTTTCTTTTTAACTAAATGTGCGTGTGCCTGTGAATTCACCGTTCTTAAGTGTCCTCAGCGAACTCGATTCCTGGGGGGAAACCTGCGAGCTCCGAGCAGGACACGAACAAGCCAACTTTGATTCCGGTGCCATCTGCAGTAAATTCTCCTTTGCTCTTCCCTCTCTCCGCGTCGCGGAGAGGGGGCCCCCTGGGGGCTGCCTCGGGACTCCCGCACCCCAGGACCGGCAGCCGCGGAGAGCTCTGGCTCGAGGGCGGGGGCGCCGGGAGGTATCCAGGGAGGGAAGGCGGGCGGAGGGCCTGGGGTGTGAGCTTTGCCTGCACTTTGGGAACCTCCTTTCCCCGGGGCGCGAAGCCTTGGCTCCGCCCTGTCCGGCCCCGCCCCGGGGAAGCCTGGCTCCGGGTGGGGCCGCCGCGGGGACAGTTCCCAGGGGCAGGTGCCGCAGGGTCACACCCGCCCCTGGGGTAGCAAACCGCAAGCGAAAGTCGAGAGGGTCTGGAGCTTTCCCCCTAATCCGTTTTACACTGTGAAAACCGCAAAGCTGTCGCCTAGGAGGCCACTTTTTAATTGGGAGGCAAACACGAAAAACCAAAACAAACGCGCAAGCTGACTTTCTTTCCCTCGGTTTCCTCCTCAACAAAAAGCTCGTTAGCTGGCGAAGAGGGAAACCGACGACCCCGCGCTCACGCTGGCCCGTTTCGGGGCCTGGCCCGGGGCGCGCAGGAGGCGGCCCCCACGGTGCCGCTCTCTGTCCCCACGCCCTGCCCGCGCGGACCCCCAGCCGCGTCTGGCCTGTCCGCGCGCCCCCTCCAGCCCCGTCGCGCGCTCTCTCGCTCGTGCAGAAGGGCAGGCGCGGGCACTTGGGTGTTGGAGGCTCGGAGCTCGTGAAATTGGCCCCGGGTACGGGATCTTCCGGAAGAACCGGGGCTTGGGCTGCCAGTCCGGGGAGCCTTCCAGGCCGAGCAGAAGGAGCACCTGCAGACGCTCGCAGCTTCCCCTGGGGAAAAGCAGAAGTTGGTAGACACGCTGCGGGGCGCCAAAGCTAACTCTCGATTTACCGCGTCCTCAGCCCCTTGGGGGGAACCCTCTAGAGAAGCAAGGAGAGTAGAGGACGTGGGAAACCCTGTGCGTCAGGTGGACCGAGCCCCAGGACCGTGGATGAGGTCGCCTTCCCCACGCCCTGCCTAGAAATTAATATTTTTAATTTTGTTTTGTTTTTAAGTCTTTTT
>PJEM01019275.1:0-16373 GCA_004023845.1 Helogale parvula
CATCAGTTGATGGACATTTAGGCTCTTTCCATGTTTTGGCTATTGTTGACATTGCTGCTATGAACATTGGGGTACATGTGCTCCTATGCCTCAGCACTTCTTTATCCCTTGGGTAAATCCCTAGCAGTGCTATTGCTGGGTCATAGGGGAGTTCTATGGATAGTTTTTTGAGGAACCTCCACACTGTTTTCCAGAGTGGGTGCACCAGTTTACATTCTCATCAGCAGTGTAGGAGGGTGCCCATCTCTCCACACCGTCGCCAGCATCTATAGTCTCTTGATTTGTTCATTTTAGCCACTCTGACTGGGAAAAGAAATAGACATTCAAATTCAAGAGGCACAAAGAACCCACTTAAGACATAATTTGAGTCGGCCTCTGGCATGACATATCATAGTGAAACTGGCAAAATATAAAATAAAGAGAGAATTCTGAAAGCAGCTAGTGAAAAAAGGGCCCTCAGATACAAAGGGAAACCTAGCAGAGCGGTTACAGACCTATCTAATGAAACCTGGCAGGCCAGGAAGAAATGGCAGGAAATCTTCAATGTGATGAACAGAAAAAACATGCAGCCAAGAATCCTTTATCCAGCAAGCCTGTCATTCAAAATAGCAGGAGAGCTAAAGGTTTTCCCAAATTAACAAAAATTGAGAGAATCCATGACCACAAAACCAGCCCTACAGGAAATCCTAAGAGGAACTCTATGAGAGAAAGATTGCAAAGAATACAAGATACCAGAGACACCACTATAAACATTAATTCTAGGGAGAACACAATGACTCTAAACCCACATTTTTCGATAATAACATTGAATGTAAATGGACTGAATGCTCCAACCAAACGACACAGGGTAGCAGAATGGATAAAAAAACAAAACCCATCTATTTGCTGTCTACAAGAGACTAATTTTCAACTGGAAGACACCTTCAGGTTGAAAGTAAAGTATAGCCATACTTATATTAGACAAACTGGACTTTAAAGTAAAGGCAGTAACAATAGATGAAGAAGGACATTATATAATAATTACAGGATTTCTCCATCAGGAAGAGCTAACAATTATAAATATCTATGTGCCAAATTCAGGAGCACCCAAATACATAAAACAATTAATCACAGAAAGAAACAATCTTATTGACAAGAATGTGCTAATTACAGGGGACTTTAATACTCCATTGACAGCAATGGATAGATCAACCAGCCTGAAAATCACTAAGGAAACAATGGACCTGAACAACACATTGGAACAGATGGAACTGATAGATATATTTAGAACTCTGCATCCTGAAGATAGGAAATTCACCTTCTTTTCGAGTGCAACATGGCACATTCTCCAAGATAGATCACATAGTGGGGCATAAAGCAGCCCTCCACAAGTATAAATGAATAGAGATCATACCATGCACACTTTCAGATCACAATGCTATGAAACTTGAAATTAACCACAGGAAAAAGTCTGGGAAACCTCCAAAAATGTGGAGGTTAAAAACCACCCTACTAAAAAATGATTGCGTTAATCAGGCAGTTAGAGAAGATTTTAAAAATTATATGCAAACCAACGAAAACGAAAATACAACAATTCAAAATCTCTGAGACGCAGCAAAGGCAGTCCTAAGAGGAAAGTATATTGTAATCCAGGCCAATCTCAACAAACTAGAAAGAGCGGAAATTCAAAATTTAACAGAGCACCTACTGGAAATAGAAGGGAAGCAGCAAGAGCACCCCAAACCCAGCAGAAGAAAAGAAATCATAAAGATCAGGGCAGTAATAAACAATATAGAATCCAAAAGAACAGTTGAGCAGATCAATGAAAGCAAGAGTTGGTTATTTGAAAAAATAAACAAAATCGATAAACCTCTAGCCAGGCTCCTCAGAAAGAAAAGAGAGAGCACCCAGCTAGACAAAATCATGAATGAAGAAGGATCTATTACAACCAATCCCTTAGAAATACAAGCAATCATCAGAGATTACTATGAAAAACTATATGCCTACAAACTGGACAACCCAGAAGAAATGGACAAATTCCTAAATGCACAGGCACTGCCAAAATTCAAACGGGAAGAGATAGAAAGCATGAATAGACTGATAACCAGTGAAGAAATTGAATCCGTTATCAAAGTCTCCCAACGAATAAGAGCTCAGGGCCAAATGGCTTCCCAGGGGAATTCTACCAGACATTTAAAGCAGAGCTCATACCCATTCTTCTCAAACTATTCCAGAAAATAGAAATAGAAGGAACACTTCCAAACTCATTCTATGAAACCAGCATCACCTTGATACCCAAACCAGACAGAGACCCAGCCAAAAAAGAGAACTACAGACCAATATCCTTCATGAATACAGATGCATAAATACTCAACAAAATACTATCAAATCGAATTCAACAGCATATAAAAAGAATTATCCATCATGATCAAGAGGGATTCATTCCTGGGTTACAGAGCTGGTTAAATATCCGCAAATCCATCAATGTGATCCATCACATTAACAAAAGAAAGGATAAAGACCATATGATCCTGTCGATAGATGCAGAAAAAGCATTTGACAAAATACAGCACCCTTTCTTAATAAAAACCCTTGAGAAAGTCAGAATAGAAGGAACTTACCTGAACATTATAAGAGCAGTTTATGAAAAGCCCACAGCTAATATCGTCCTCAATGGGGAAAAACTGAGAGCTTTCCCTTGAGATCAGGAACACGATAAGGGTGTCCACTCTCACCACTGCTGTTTGACATAGTGATGGAAGTCCTAGCATCAGCAATCAGACAACAAAAGGAAATAAAAGGCATCAGAATTGGCAAAGAAGAAGTCAACCTTTCACTTTTCACAGATGACATGATATTCTACATGGAAAACCCAATCGACGCCACCAGAAGCCTTCTAGAACTAATCAATGAATTCAGTAAAGTCGCAGGGTACAAAATCAATGTACAGAAATCAGTTGCATTCCTGTACATCAAAAATGAAGTAGCTGAAAGAGAAATCAAGAAACTGAATCCATTCACGATTGCACGAAAACCCATCAAATACCTAGGAGTGTTGGGGCCCCGTAGGCAAAAGTAACCCTCAGACAATATTTGGTCTCCTGGGCTGCACATGTGGCTTCTATTTATCCTGTCTGTAATTTTCCCATTGCTTTGCAAAGAGACATATACTTTTAGGCTTTGATTCAACTTGGTTTGGTCAGTGGCGCCAGCCCTCCCCTTACTTTTCCTTCTAGCTCTTTGTCTGTTGCTGGGAGTAAACCGCAGCCTCTGCCAAAAGATTTGCCTATTCAAGGATAAGCATCTTGCCCATGCATAACTAATGAGGGGTCTTAAGAAATGTAAATATCCTCAATAGAATTCTTCAGGCTCATCTTCTGCTTGGAGCCAGACTATTATTAGGAAATCCGTCTCCTGCAATGACTTGATAATTCCTGATATTTACACATGTCTTGTTAAACATGATCCTTTCCAGAGCATGACTTCACTTCAAAAACCTTGAACTATGTAACCATTAAAGAAATGATGTAATCACCCATGGTATATAAGACCCTTGCCATCTAAGTAAAACGTGGCTTTACCACCATCCACGTTGTCTGTCTGGTCTGTCTTGTCTTGTTTGTCTTCTTTTCTAGAGATATTGCGCCGACACCAACCCTCTACTCGGGACCTTTCAACTGGGGTGCGTGGGCTCGTCCCTCACATAGGAGTTAACCTAACCAAGGATGTAAAAGACCTATATGATGAAAACTATAGAAAACTTATGAAAGAGATCGAAGAAGACACCAAGAAATGGAAAAATATTCCCTGTTCATGGATTGGAAGAATAAACATTGTGAAAATGTCATTACCACCCAAAGCAATCTACACATTCAATGCAATCCCCATCAAAATTGCACGAACATTCTTCTCAAAACTAGAACAAACTATCCTTAAATTCTTATGGAACCACAAAAGACCCTGAATAGCCAAAGTTATATTGAAGAAGAAAACCAAAACAAGAGGCATCACAATCCCAGACTTTAGCTTCTACTACAAAGCTGTCATCATCAAGACAGTATGGTAGTGGCACAAAAACAGACACATAGACCAATGGAATAGAATAGAGAACCCAGAACTGTGCCCACAAATGTATGGCCAATTAATTTTTGACAAAGCAGGAAAGAGTGTTCGATGGAAAAAAGACTGCCTCCTTAGCAGGTGGTGCTGGGAGAACTGGACAGCAACTTGCAGAAGAATGAAACTAGACCACTTTCTTAACACCATACACAAAAATTAACTCAAAATGGCTGAAGGACCTGAATGTGAGACAGGAAACCATCAAAACCTTTGAGGAGAAAGTAGGAAAAAACCTCCTAGACTTCCACCACAGCAATTTCCTACTCGACACATCCCCAAAGGCAAGGGAAATGAAAGCAAAACTGAACTCTTGGGATTTCATCAAGATAAAAAGCTTCTGCACTGCAAAGGAAACAATCAAGAAAACTAATAGGCAACCAACAGAATGGGAAAAGACAGTTGCAAATGACATATCAGATAAAGGGCTAGTATCTAAAATATACAAGGAACTCACCAAACTTCACACCCACAAAACAAATAACCCAGTGAAGAAATGGGCAGAAGACATGAGCAGACACTTCTCCAAAGAGGACATCCAGATGGCCTACAGGCACATGAAACGATGCTCAACATCACTCATCATCAGGGAAACACAAATCAAAACCACACTGAGATACCACCTCATGCCAGTCAGAGTGGCTAAAATGAACAAATCAAGAGACTATAGATGCTGGCGACGGTGTGGAGAGATGGGCACCCTCCTACACTGCTGATGAGAATGTAAACTGGTGCACCCACTCTGGAAAACAGTGTGGAGGTTCCTCAAAAAATTATCCATAGAACTCCCCTATGACCCAGCAATAGCACTGCTAGGGATTTACCCAAGAGATAGAGAAATGCTGATGCGTAGGAGCACATGTACCCCAATGTTCATAGCAGCAATGTCAATAGTAGCCAAAACATGGAAACTGCCAAATGTCCATCACCTGATGAGTGGATCAAAAAGATGTGGTATATATATATACAATGAAGTATTACATGGCAATGAGGAAGAATGAAATATGGCCATTTGTAGCAAAGTGGATGGACCTCAAGGGTGTCATGCTAAGCGAAATAAGTCAGGCGGAGAAGGACAGATACCATATGTTTGCACTCATATGTCTAACAGGAGAACAGGAGAAACCTAATGGAGGACCAGGGGAAGGGGAAGAGGGAAACAGATTTGGGGAGAGAGAGGGATGCAAAACTTGAGAGACTATTGAATACTGAAAATGAACTGAGGGTTGAAGGGAAAGGGGGAGGGGGGAAAAGAGGTGGTGGTGATGGAGGAGGGCACTTGTGGGGAAGAGCACTGGGTGTTGTATGGAAAACAATTTGACAATAAAATATTTTTAAAAATGGGTAAGGTAGTAAATTTTGTTATGCGCATTTCATTTAATTTAAAAGATGTCTGTAACAAATTAGGTTAGGTTGATACAGAGTGCTTTTATCATCAATGAAATGTTTATTTGGATTTTAAAAAGATATGATCCTAAAACCTACCACAATGTAAACTTTAATGAAAAACAAATCAGAAACGTTGCCACTAAAGCCAAGAGCAAGACTAAGCGCATTATTAATACTACTATTAAGCATTATATAATCTTTCCAATACAATAAGAAATAATAAAACTTCAGCGGATGCATTTTATTATATTAATTTTCATACCATAGACATCCGAGAAAATCAACTTACAATTAATTGGAACCAACAAGTAAGCTCAAAAAATGTACAAGAAACAATACATTACTTAGCCCAAATAAAAAGTCAAAAAATATAATAAAACATTATTAAAGTGTTTTATTATTAATGTTTATTAAACAAAATGAAAACGAAAATGGAGATAAAGCACATTCCTAAGTGGAAACTATTCCAAAGGGGTCAGTTCTTTACAAAGTAATCTTTAAATTAAAAATGATTGCAATCTAAATTTCTTAGGATGCATTATGGAATTTGCCATGACAATTCAAAAAGTTAAGTCAAGGAGAAAATCTGTAAGAATAAGCACAAAATAACTAAAAAAAAAGCATCAATGAAGTGTAGGTGCTATTAGCTGTCAGAACATGCTATGAAATCCAGAAATTAGTGTGGATTTATTCACAATCAGTGGAAGAATAGTGAATCCAAAACACACATATTTATATGCAGAAATTTAGTTTATAATAACCAAGGCATCTCAAATCAGGGGAAAATGATGTTAGAACATTTAAGTATCCATGGCAAGCTATGAGTAGAAACTCTAAGTATTGCTTAATTTTATTTTTTTTTACTATTTTATTTATTTTTGAAAGAGAGAGAGAGAGTGTGTGAGCAGGGGAGGGTCAGAGAGAGTTGGGGGGCACAGAATCCGAAGACAGGCTCCAGGCTCTGAGTTAGTTGTCAGCATAGAGCCCAACACGGGGCTTGAACCCACGAACCATGAGATTATGACCTGAGCTGAAGCCAGATGGTTAATCAACTGAGCCACCCAGGTGCCCCAAGTATTGCTTAATTTTCAACCTTTCTAAATGTTTTATGAAATCCATGAAGTAGAGCCTTAGAAAATTTATGTTCCCCTAGAGTTTGTTTTATTTACCCTTTAATCCTGGCAAGGTATTCATATCTGGCTTTAGGAGAATATGATAGCGTTTTGGGGAAAAGATGCATCCTAGTTACCCAGCATTGGGAGCCTAGATAGAAAAGATCTCTACAGCCACCATGACCTTCCCTCTGGTGCTACTATACACAGGGAGGAATGCAATCCAGACACTACAGAACCCCAACATGCTGAATGTCAGGAAGTTGGCTTCATTGAAAGTGTCAGGCGGGCTCCTGACCAGGAAAGCCAAGGTGAAGCTTGCAAGGGCCAAGGAACCCAAATAACCTAAGGAAAGGTAGGGCATAATGACAGAGCCCTATGCACACAACGATAAGGAAGGCAGGCTCTGAATGTGCACCTAGATCAATGAAAGGAAGAGAGGTTCCCAACCAGACTACATAGAAAGTAACTTGAATCAGTAAGCAGATGGGGATGATAGAATCAGGTGCCCCTGATAGTAACTACTACCTCACCTTTGTCCCTGGTGTTGTGATCTTGAAAGCCAGAACAACAGTGATGGTTTTTACCAAAATGTTGGAAACAGCCACAGTGAATATGACTCCAAATGTCATTTGGTTGAGGATGAAGCTGGCAGTGTTGAGATGGCCAATGAAGAGTAAGGAACAGAGAAGCACAAGATGAGGGAGGCGAATAGGATATAGTTGAGAGCTCAGTTATTGGTTTTTACTATGAGTGTTTCCCAATATTTCACAAAAATCCCAAGAATCACAGCTGTAAGGACAGACAGACATAAGACTGCATAGGCAAGTATCATCCCCATAACATCTTCATAGCACAAGAAAGTTACAAACTTTGAGGCAATGATCTCGACCCAATACTATTTGGGTATTGGTTGTCGAGAAGTGTCTAGACACTATACATTGCTTCCTATCTGCCAATAAAATCAAAGTGTCATTATCTTGGCTTTGGTGAATCTCATGACTTCAAATATTTGCATTTGGCCAAATTGTTATAATTATACTCAAAAGGAGTGTTACAGGGGAAAAAAACCCTCCAGACTAACAATGTCTATTTTTTTCTTGGTATATTAAGGACCAAGCAGGCCTAAATCTCCTCTTTTGTTCATCTCCCATACACAAGGAAACAAGTTTTTCTTATAAAGAAAAATTACACCAAACTATATCACTTAAATATAGGTAGAGTAGGACACATCCTGGATTCATTCACTCAGAAACAAGCATTTATTGATAACCTACAGTGACACCCTGAGTTCTGCAGATACAGAGATGACAAGACTCTCCTTTGAGAAGCTTTTAATTTACATTATTTCTGCTATCCAAATAATTGCAAACCTATCTCCTATTATCACTTCGACTAATTTGAATAGCTTCTATTTTAACAAAATAACTCCCTAATGAGTCTCTCAATCTTGTCTGGCTATTTCTCATCTCTCATCCATTCAATCACCACTACTGAGGTTTCTTTCACATTACTTTCTTGCTTAAAATCCCACAGTCATTCTCATGTTCAACCAGAGCAGCAATTCTCAAACCTTAGTATTAGAATGATCTGGAGGGCTTGTTAAGGCAGTTTGCTGGACCCTACCACAGGAGTTTCTGATACAGAATCTCAGAATTTGCATTTCTAATAGTTAGTTCCAAAGTGATAATGATGCTGTTGCTATAAGTTTGAGAACCACTCTTCTAGATAGAGTCTAAACTCCTAACAATGCACAATAGGTTCATTGTTATTTCGGTTCTACCCACTTCCTCTGGAGCACCTTTTTTGAGGTGGTAAGGTGGAGAGGATAAAGAAACTAAATTGGACGTACACCTGTAATATTCCAGGCACTCTGCTTGATATAGCATATATCTCACTTAATTATCACACAGTATTGTGAGGTAGGTGGATAGTAGCAATCCATTTTGTAGAACAAAATAATTAGGATTGAGGAGCTCAAGTAACTCACCTAAGATCTTGGAGGTAACGAAGGCAGGGCTAAGATCCAGACTCAAGACTAGGGGACCTGACCACGGTAAAGCAAATGAGACACCAGAGGGGCAATATTTAAGGAAGAACTTACTTTCAGGTGCCACTTATGCCCTTTCAGGACCTGGAGAGTGAGTGGCTACTTAAATTTTGCACCCCAGGCATCTCACCTTACCCTTGTTCTGGCCCTACTCAGGACTCTCTGACTCCAAAGCCCTGGATTTTTCCATTACACATCTTTTGTTAAATTTAATATTCACTACATCCTTTTCTCTGCAAAGCTGTGATTCTCAGAATTATAGGGCTTAGAGAAGTCTCTGTAGTATTTTTCCTCAAGAGAAATTTCTCAAGATTTAATTTCATAAATTTATCAATTAAAAAAACTGCAGACCAACCTTATTTATAAAATGCTAATAAATTAATTTTAAATAAAATAATAGAAAATATCAAGTGTATATAATAGTTTATTAATAGTTTGTTGCCAAGTTGGTTTCCATATGACACCCAGTGCACTTCCCCACAAGCGCCCCCCTCCATGACCATCACTTCCCTTCCTCTTTCCCCCTCCCTCTTCAGACCTCAGTTTGTTTTCAGTATTCAAGAGTCTCTCATGATTTGCCTCCCTCCCTCTCCCTAACTTTCCCCCTCTTCCCCTTCCCATGGTCCCCTGGTAGGGTTCTCCTGATAGACCGATGAGTGAAAATATATGGTATCTGTTCTTCTCTACCTGACTTATTTCGCTTAGCATGACACCCTCGAAGTCCATCCACTCTGCTCAAATGGCCAGATTTCATTCATTCTCAGTGCCATGTAGTATTCCATTGTATATATATACCATATATATATTTGGCTGTGGAGTTTGGAAAGTTCCTTGTAGATTTTGATACTAGCCCTTTATCTGATATGTCATTTGCAACTATCTTTTACCATTCTGTCGGTTGCCTATGAGTTTTTTTTATATTTTTTTCTTTGCGGTGCAGAAACTTTTTATCTTGATAAGGTCCCAATATTTCACTTTTGCTCTTGATTTCCTTGTCTTTGGGGATGTGTCAAATAGGAAATTGCTGCAATTGAGGTCAAAGAAGCTATTTCCTGCTCTGTCCTCTAGGGTTTTGATGGTTTCCTGTCTCACATTCAGGTCCTTCATCCATTTTGAATTTATTTTTGTGAATGGTGTAAGGTAGTGATCTAGTTTCATTCTTCAATGTCTAAACCCGAAAGCCAGGTCCCGGCGCGCTGGTCCCAGCGTTTGGCTGCACCTATTTCGTCTGCCCCGGCCAGCAGGGCGGAGAATCGCGCGTGTTCTTCTCTTGAGGGAGGGAGAGAAAAAGGGGGCAGAGGGAGACGCAACAAACAAGGACACAACTCACGGTTTCCGATCAGGCGAAGAGAGAGAGAGCGTTTATTAAGAAAACTGTCTCTTATATAGAATTCTCAGGGCGGGAAGAACAAAGCATCTGACTTACGTCAGATACCAGGTAAATAGAGTCAAATGAATATTTAAAAGAAACGCCCGGACTTGCCTTCAGCAATGCTGGGAGGGGGAGAGTTAACACTGAATAATCTAAATATGGTTTTGATCTTTTATGCACCTTGACCCTCTACGTCTGGCGCAGCAAGACTGACGCCATCTCCAGCTTCCAGATGCAAATCTTGTTTACTGGCTCACTCTGCTGAGAGTGATAATCCTTGCCTTGAGGCAGACAGAAACATGGCGTTCCCCGATACTTCTACATGTTGCTACCAGGCTCTCCCAACACCACATGTTAAAGAGGCTGTCTTTTTTCCATTGGAAACTCTTTCCTGATTTGTCAAAGATTAATTGGCCATACACTTGTGGATCCAGTTCTGGGTTCTCTATTCTATTCCATTGGTCCATGTGTCTGTTTTTGTGCCAATACCATGCTGTCTTGATGATGACAGCTTTGTAGTAGAAGCTAAAGTCTGGGATTGCGATGCCTCCCGTTTTGGTTTTCTTCTTCAATATTACTTTGGCTATTTAGGTTTTTTTGTGGTTTTATATGAATTTTAAGATAGTTTGTTCTGGCTTTGAAAACAATGCTGGTGCAATTTTGATGGGGATTGCATTGAATGTGTAGATTGCTTTGGGTAATAATGACATTTTAACAATGTTTATTCTTCCAATCCATGATCATGGAATGTTTCCCATTTCTTTGTGTCTTCTTCCATTTCCTTTATAAGCTTTCTATAATTTTCATCGTATGAGTCTTTTACATCTTTGGTTAGATTTATTCCTAGGTATATTATGGTTTTGGTGCAGTTGTGAATGGGATCAGTTTCTTGATTTCTCTTTCTGTTGCTTAATTACTGGTGTATAAAAATGCAACTAATTTCTGTACGTTGATTTTGTACCCTGAGACTTTTTTGAATTCATGGATCAGTTCTAGAAGGCTTCGGGTGGAGTCGATTGGGTTTTCCATGTAGAGTGCCATGTTATCTGTGAAAAGTGATAGTTTGACTTCATCTTTGCCAATTCTGATACCTTTTATTTCTTTTTGTTGTCTGATTACTGATGCTAGGACTTCCAACACTATGTTAAACAACAGTGGTGAGAGTAGACATCCCTGTCTTTTTCTTGGTCTCATGGGGAAAGCTCTCAGTTTTTTCCCATTGAGGATAACATTAGCTGTGGGCTTTTAATAAATTGCTTTAATAATGTTTAAGTAGGTTCCTTCTATCCTGACTTTCTCGAGGATCTTTAAGAAGGGATGTTGTATTTTGTCAAATGCTTTTTCTGCATCTATCGACAGGATCAGATCATATGGTTTTTATCTTTATTTCTGTTAATGTGATATATCACATTGATGAATTTGCAAATATTAAACCAGCCTTGTAACCCAGGAGTGAATCCCACTTGATCATGATGGATAACTCTTTTTATATGCTGTTGAATTCGATTTGCTAGTATCTTGTTGAGGATTTTGCATTTGTATTCATTAAGCATATTGGCCTGTAGTCTCTATTTTTGTTGGGTATCTGTCTGGTTTTGAAAATCAAAGTGATATTTGCTTCGTAGAATGAGTCCAGAAGTCTTCCTTCTATTTCTATTTTTTGGAATAGTTTGAGAAGGTTGGGTGTTAACTCTACTTTAAATGTCTGGTAAAATTCCCCTGGGAATCCATCCGGCCCTGGGCTTTTATTTGTTGGGATATTTTTGATAACTGATTCGATTTCTTCACTGGTTATGGGTCTGTTCAGATTTTCTATCTCTTCCTGTTTGAATTTTGGTAGTGCCTGTGCATTTAGGAATTTGTCCACTTCTTCTATATTGTCCAGTTTGTTGGCATATAATTTTTCATGGTAATCTCTGATTATTGCTTTTATTTCTGAGGGATCTGTTCTAATAGATCAATTTCCCTTCATTATTTTGTCTATTTTGGTGTTCTCTCTTTTCTTTCTGAGGAGCCTAGCTAGAAGTTCATCAATTTTTTTTTTTACTTGTTCAAAAACCAATTCTTGGTTTCATCGATTTGTTCAACTAGTTTTTTGGATTCCATATTGTTTATTTCTGCCCTGATCTTTATTATTTCTCTTCTTCTGCTGGGTTTGAGATGTTCTTGCTGCCCCCCTTTTAGTTTTGTTAGGTGTTCTGGTAGATTTTGAATTTGTGTTTTTTCTAGATTGTTGAAATAGGCCTGGATTGCAATATACTTTCCTCTTAGGTCTGCCTTTGCTGCGTCTCAGAGAGTTCAAGATTGTTGTATTTTCATTTTCATTTATTTCCATATGTTTTTTTAATTTCTTCTCTAATTGCCTGATTAGCCCAATCATTCTTCGGAAGGGGGGGGGTTTAAGCTCCACATTTTTATCGGTTTTCTAGACTTTTTCCTGTGGTTGATTTTAAGTTTCATAGCACTGTGATCTGAAAGTGTGCATGGTATGATCTCAATTCATTTGTAGGGCTGTTTTATGACCCAGTATTGATCTATATTGGAGAATGTGCCATTTGCACTTCAGAAGAAAGTGAATTTCCCAGCCTGAGTATGCAGAGTTCTAAATATATCTATTAATTTTATCTGTTCCAATGTGCCATACAGGTCCATTATTTCTTTGATGATTTTCTGTATGCTTGACGTATCCATTGCTATATGTGGAGTATTAAAATTCCCTGTGATAAGCACATTCTTATCAATAAGATTGTTTTGGTTTTTGATGAGTTGTTTTATGTATTTGGGTGCTCCCAAATTTGGCTCATAGATGTTTATAATTAGTAGCTCTTCCTGATAGACAGACCCTGTAATTGTTATATAATGTCCTTCTTCATCTTTTGTTACTGCCTTTACTTAAAGTCCAGTTTGTCCAATATAAGTATGGCTACTCTGGCTTTCTTTTGACTTTCAGTCGCAATATAGGTTTCTCTCCATCCCCTTACTTTCAATCTGAAGGAGTCTTCAGGTCTAAGATGAGTCTCCTGTAGACAGCAAATAGATGGGTTTTGTTTTTTTATCCATTCTGATACCCTATGTCATCTGACTGGAGCATTCAATTCATTTACATTCAGTGTTATTATTGAAAAGTATGGGTTTAGATTCATTTTCTTCTCTGTAGAGTTCATGTTTGTAGTGGTGTCTCTGGTACCTTATATTCCTTGCTACATTTCCCTCATAGAGTCCCCCTTAGAGTTTCTTGTAGGACTAGTTTGGTGGTCATGGATTCTCTCAATTTTTGTTTATTTGGGAACACCTTTATCTCTCCTTCTATTTTGAATGATAGGTTCACTGGATAAAGGATTCTTGGTTGCATATTTTTCCTGTTCATCACACTGAAGATTTCCTGTCATTCTTTTCTGGCCTGCCAAGTTTCATTAGATAGGTCTGTAACCACTCTGATAGGTTTCCCTTTGTATGTAACGGCCTTTTTAGCCCTAGCTGGTTTCAGAATTCTTTCTTTATCTTTATCTTTTGCCAGTTTCACTATGATATGTCATGCCAAAGGTCTATTCAAGTTATCTTAGGGGAATTCTATGCAACTCTTGAATTTCAATGTTTTTTCCTTCCCCAGATTTGGGATGTTCTTGGCTATAATTTGATAAAGCACCCCTTCAGGACCTTTTCCTCTTTCTTCTTCTTCTTCAGGAACTAGGTCCTATGATACGGATATTGTTCCATTTCATTGTACCACTCAGGTCTCAGATTCTCCTTTCATGCTCCTGGATCAATTTCTCTCTCTCTTCCTCGCCTTCTTCTTTTGCTATAACTGTGTCTTCTCATTCACGTATTCTCCTCTCTGCCTCTTCAATCCGTGCAGTATCCACCTCTTTTTTTTTATTATTATGCACCTCATTTATAGACTTTTTAAACTCATCCCAGCTATTTTTAAGGTCTCTAGTCTTTGTATCAATAGCTTCTTTGATGAATTCCATGCTTTTTTTTCCATGTTCAGTGATTAATTTTATGACAATTGTTCTCAATTCTTGTTCAGTTATTTTGCTTGTGTCTGTTTTGAGCAGTTCTGTGGCTGTTATTTCTTCTTGGAATATCTTTAGAGGAGACTTCTTTTGTCATTTTGGCTAGCTTTCTGTCACTTGTCAGTTTTAAAAGCTCATTCTGCGGCAGGGTTTGGGGTGCTCTTGCTGCTCCCCTTCTAGTACCTTTAGATGCTCTGTTAGATTTTGATTTTGTGCTTTTTCTAGTTTGTTGAAATAGGTCTGGATTGCAATATACTTTCCTCTTAGGACTGCCTTTGTTGCCTCCCAGAGATTTTGGATTGTTGTATTTTTGTTTTTATTTGTTTCCATATATTTTTAAATTTCTTCTCTAATTGCCTGATTAGCCCAATCATTCTTCAGTACGGTGGTTTTTAAACTCTACATTTTTGTAAGTTTTCCAGACTTTTTCCTGTGGTTAATTTCACGTTTCATAGCATTGTGATCTGAAAGTGTGCATGGTATGATCTCTATTCGTTTATACTTGTGGAGGGCTGCTTTATGCCCCACTATGTGACCTATCTTGGAGAATGTGCCATGTGCTCTCGAAAAGATGGTGAATTTCCTAACTTCAGGATGCAGAGTTCTAAATATATCTATCAACTCCATCTGTTCCAATGTGTCATTCAGGTCCATTGTTTCCTTAGTGATTTGTTGGTTGATCTATCCATTCCTGTCAGTGGAGTATTAAAAAGTCCCCTTCAATTAGCACATTCTTATCAATAAGATTGTTTCTGTCTGTGATTAATTGTTTTATGTATTTGGGCGCTCCGTAATTTGGCACATAGATCTTTATAATTGTTAGATGTTCCTGATGGAGAGACCCTGTAATTACTATATAATGTCCTTCTTCATCTCTTGTTACTGCCTTTACTTTAAAGTCCAGTTTGTCTGATATAAGTATGGCTACTCCAACGTTCTTTTTTTTTTTTTATAACAGTTTATTGTCAAATTGGTTTCCATATAACACCCAGTGCTTCTGCTCACAAGTGTCCCCCACCATGATCATCATCCCATTCCATCACTCCCCCTTCCCCTTCAGTCCATGGTTCATTTTCAGTATTCAATAGTCTGTCATGATTTGTGTCCCTCACTCTCCCAAGATCTCTTTCCCCCTTCCTCTCCCTATGGTCCTCTGTTAGGTTTCTCTTGTTAGACCTATGAGTGCAAACATATGGTATCTATCCTTCTCTGCCTGACTTATTTCGCTTAGTATGACACCCTCAAGGTCCATCCACTTTGTTGCAAATGGCCATATTTCATTGCAGCATTCTTTTGGCTTCCAGTCGCATGATAGATATTTCTCCATCCCTTTACTTTCAACCTGAAGGTATCTTCAGGTCGAAAATGAGTCTCTTGTAGACAGCAAATAGATGGATTTTGTTTTTTGATTCATTCTGCTACCCTGTGTCATTTGGTTGGAGCATGCAGTCCATTTACATTCATTGTTATTATTGAAAAATGTGGGTTTAGAGTCATTGTGTTCTCCGTAGAATTCATGTTTATAGTGGTGTCTCTGACACCTTGTATTCTTTGCAACATTTTCCACATAGAGTTCCTCTTAGGATTTCTTGTAGGGCTGGTTTGATAGTCATGAATTCTCTCAATTTTTCTTTATTTGGGAATACCTTTATTTCTCCTTCTATTTTGAATGACAGGCTGGCTGGGTAAAGAATTCTTGGTTGCATGTTTTCTGTTCATCACATTGAAGATTTCCTGCCATTCCTTCCTGGCCTGCCAAGTTTCATTAGATAGGTTTGTAATCACTCTGATAGGTTCCCTTTGTATGTTAGGGCCCTTTTCTCCCTAGCTGCTTTCAGAATTCTTTCTTTATCTTCCCATTTTGCCAGTTTCACTATGACATGTGTGTCAAATGTCGATTCAAATTACATCTTAAGGGGGTTCTTTGTGCCTCTCGAATTTGAATGTCTATTTCTTTCCCCAGATGTGGGAAATTCTCCGTTATAATTTGGTCTAGGATCCCTTCAGAACCTTTCTCTCTTTCTTCCTCTCCAGGAATTCCTATGATACAAATCTTGTTCCATTTGATTGTATCACTCAGGTCTCGAATTCTCCTTTCCTGCTCCTGAATCAATTTCTCTCTTTTTTTTCAGCTTCCTCTTTTGCTATAACGATATCTCCTAATTCACCTATTCTTCTCTCTGCCTCTTCAATCCTTGTGGTGGATGTCTACATTTTATTATTCACCTTATTTTTTGCCCGTTTTTTACCCATCACACCTATTTTCTTTTTTTTTTTTATGGGTTATCTTCTCTTAAAAAGATTTTTTATTTTTTTTACATGTTCTTTTTTTTTCCTTT